>BJBW01010400.1:0-69901 GCA_004320125.1 Scolopax mira | reverse complement strand
AGAGGGTTATCTTTCTCTACATCTGTGTAGTCCCTGGCCTCTTTGGCGGACATCATTTCCAGCAGTGCAGGCCGGTGCTTAGTCAGAGGGACAATTGTTGCCATTTTGTAATGAATTTTCCTCTCTTGTGTCCATGGAGATCTGGTACCGCAGCACTGCTTGTGGGCATTAGCTGCCACTTGTTTTCTAAGGAGGAAAGGGGGGGGGACGGACTGATCTAGGGAATGGCAGGGACTTGGCACACAGAGGGATGTAAGGAGCTCTGCCTCTCAAACTTGGCGTGTCTCTTCAAAAACAGGATGTTACACCAGCACCAAATGTGAATTTGGCGCAAGGATCCCCTTAAATTGTAAAAACAACCGTGTAGCCCCATCCCCAGCATCTCACAGGCTTTTTCTGAACAAAACCTGAAGAACCGTGAGCGGCCAGGGTGGGATGGTACGGGTCATGGGCAGGTGCCATGGATCATGGCCCACCTCTGAGAGCAGAGGAGGGGTTGGCGGGTGGCCCCCACCCCCCAGCCCAGCTAAGAAAAGCCTCTGGAGAAGCAACTTGGGTGTTTGCTCTTCAGATTAGTCAGTTGGGCGGTGGGAGGGGAAGGGGAAAGCAGCAAAATCCTTCTCACAGTCCTTCTAGCTGATCAGCAGAGAAGCGGAAGTCATCTGCGTGTGCTCAAATGATGCCTGTGGTGTAAAATACATGGTGAGAGGTCAGGGATGGTAGCAAGTAATACTTCAAGAGGCAGACATGGGGGAGGAACCAGACTTAAACTGGTGGCTGAAATTTGGTCTGTTTCACTTCTGTCTTACCTCAGTGATTTGATTAGGGAGGTTGGAACCAAGAAACACTGCAGGATACAAAAAACTCTGCTTCGAACGTTCATTCTGAGAGTGGTAATTGAGTTTTAAATATTTATGGCAGAACCTGGAGTTGCACTAGTGACTGCACTATAGACTCTCCCCAGTGGTAAACCTGGCTTGCTGGAGAACCCTGCTCTGCAAATAGCCCCACTGCAGAGGGGAGAAGGAAAGGGAGGAAACCAAGTAGATTTGTGAAAATGCTATCTTTTGCCTATTATAGAGGTGTTACTCCTCCACGGGTGATGCTTTCAGTGGGGAGCTGCAGAAGCTGGGGAGAAGCGGGCTGGTTTCCACCAAAGCCAGCACCTGGATAACCTTCAGGCCTGCTTTCAGGCCACTTAACAGCTGTTTGCCCCTAAAGGACACCGGCTCTGCAGAAAGAGGAGGCAGTGAGGAGTGGAAAGACTCGTGTCTGTCCTTGCCCTTCGTGGCTCTTGCTGTTTGTCATCACCGATGGCGTGTGTGCGGGGCACCAGGAGGTACATATGCATTTTTTTTTTCTTTCACGGCTGATGTAAACAGAGATGGCTTTCTCCACCGGCCGCGCGGAAACAAGTTTGTGGTCCTGTGCTCTGTAGCACACGTAGGCCTTGGGTGCAAGGAATAAAAGGGAGCCCTTATTCCTGGCTCTGCCTCTGGTCAGCCACCACGCCACCTGTGCCTACTACTGACTGTAACCTGCACCAGTAACACACCTCCCAGCCTCCAGCTAATGGTCTTCAGGGCTACAGGCACCAGTTACTCCAGCCTGACAGTAACCGAGCCTCGCGTGGGGGTCTCCATCAGCCCCCTCTACCTGGTGGAGGCAGCTCTGGTGGGTGCGTGGGACACGCTCGGGTGCCGTTACCCTCGCCCTGTGCGGAGGGGCAGCACACGCTGCGTTTCACAACCGCACGGCCCTTCCCAACCACCGGGGAGACCCCCGAGCGCCGCAGCTTCTTTCCCTCTCCCGGCTGGCGGGACCGGGCCGGGCCGTGGTGCCCGCAGCTCCCGCTGCTCTCAGCGTCCCCGGAGCCACCGCCTCGCCCCCCGCTCTCCAGCGGGCAGCCGCGCTCCTACCCGCCCGCCGCCGCCGCCACGAAGGAGCCGTGACCGGCCCGGGCAGAGGAGCTTCGGGGGGGGTGGGTGGGTGTGCGGGGGAGCGCACCGGGGTCCGGGGTGGCTTTAGCGCTCCCCGCCGCCTACAGCCCCGCCTCAGCCCCGCACCCCGGCGGGGCGGGGGGGACGGACGGACGGACGGGGAAGGGGGGCGGCGCCGGCTGCCGGGGCGAGGGCGCCGGCTGCGGCGGCGGGCGCGGGGCTGCCACCCCGCGGGCAGGCACGGCGGCGGCGGCGGCGGCGGCGGCGGTGGTGGATGGCGGCAAGGTCAGTGGGCGCCCGCACCCCGCCGGCGGGGCTCCCCTCCCGGCTGGGGGGCCGCGGGCGATGCGCTTCTGCGGTAGATCCAGCGGGCGGGTGAAGGCTGGGGGGGGACGGACGCTTTCTCTCCTCCCTTCCCCGGCGCGGATGCCCCCCGCCATCCCGCCCGCACGGCGAGGGGGAGACGGTGGGTTTCGTAACCGGTTATCTGCGGGCAGAGCGGGGCTTCGGTACATCCCCCCCTCCCAGCCCCGGCGGCGCCGGTTGCCCTCCAACCCCCCGCGGGGAGGGCGAAGGCGGGCGAGGTGCGGGTGATGCGGAGGAGGGTGCGCGGAGGGTACTTTGAAACCCGGCGGGGTCGCGCCCGCATCGCATCAGCGCGGGTTGAAGCGGAGGAGGGTTATGTTATCCCTGGGCTTCGTGAGCAAGTAAATCCAGATAACTTATAGAAGGGCTTTCTTCTTTTTTTTTTTTTTTGTTTTTCTTTTTTTTTGGGGGGTGGGGGTTGGTGTCCTTTGTTTCCGTTGGAGGTTTGGTGTTGGGTTTGGGTTGGTTTTTCTTTTTGTTTTGGTTTTTTTTTTTGTTGATTTTCCCTTCCCTCCCGCTGGTAGTTCTCGGAGAAGATACGCGGTGTCTGGGGTGCTGTCATTAAGTGCTAGACATCTCGCCGGGATTTTGGAAAACGGCTTTATCATTTTATTTTTTATTTTATTATTATTATTTTTTTTTTAATCCGATACCCAGACACACACACACACCCAGGTAGGATTCTCTGCAGAGTTTGTTACGGCGTTAGATGCTGCCTCCCGGCTGAGGTCGAGCTGCTAAAATGTGATTTACGAGCCCTGCCGAGATCCATCGCCCGAACGCTCCGTTCCCACACGCCGTCCGGTGGAGGGATTCCTTGGGAAGCAACTCTCTGCCTCCTCTGAAGTGGGGAGGTACTGAGGGGGGTGTTTGTGTAATAGGTGTCTTAAAAAAAAAAAAAAAAAAAGGCAACGAAACAGGGGTTTCATAAGGTCCCATTAATTGAACTATAAATATAGTAATTTCTCTGGTTTTGTTTCCTCGTTGAAACTCTTTTCCTCCTTCTCACGGATATGGTCTATAGTATGTGTTTGTTTGTTTGTTTGTTTGTTTTTCCTGATAGTACGTTTTAGAATTGTTTTCTTTTGATAGGGATTTTCTTAGGGTTTGGGTCTGATTGAGGCCGTTGGAAAATATTTGTAACCCTCCAACTTCTGATGTACGCAACTGATGTATGGTCTTGTTTTCGGCCTTTCTCTACTCGGGCCGGGGTCACAGGCCTTTCTGAAATGCCCACGGAGTCTGAACTAATGCAGAGCTCATGGGCTGATAATAATAGCAATTTAGGAAAGAAACCTTCTGCTGGAAAGGCTATTCTTGGCTATGCAAGGGTGTGTGACTGGATTTCAAGTCTCTTGTTAATTGCCCGAAAGGCGAGAGATGAAAGTGGTGGAGGGCTGGGGAGCTGGGACAGCCCTGTGCCTTTGCTGGCTTTTGTTGGCAGTAGAGTTAAAAAGCCCCAAACCTCTGGTTCAAACCTTTAAGGTCCGTAAGAGGGTTGCTTGCCAGGTATTTGAAGACAAATGAAAAAGGTGTTGGTTTTCTGCTGCTTGTCTGAGGGGAGGAAAGGTGTTTGGGTCACACCTGGTGGAAGTTTCAATACCATGTTATGAAGTCTCTTTGGGAGTACTGGACATTGCTGTGGAATATCCGGATTATAAATGCCAGTAGGACAGTAAATATTATTTTGGCCTTAATATAATGTAGCGTGTTTAAATTATACATGCAAATGCAATAACCTGGTGTGAGTCGCTCATTGGAAGATACGCTGTGTCTTAGCAGAGTGCTCAGGGAACGGGCAAGTAGATGTTTCTGGGCGCTGGTCACCCTTTCCCAAGTGACTCACTTGGGCCTCTAGCTTTGCCAAAATCCCTGGGTATGTTATTGTTGTACCTGTTCCTGGCTCCAGTTCAGGGTTCTCACCTTGACCCCTCGATGAACTGGAGCAGGAGCTCCGTCAGCCATAGTCTCACAGAGGCTTCAGTGTAGTTTTAACTTCAGTCGTGCGTGTTGTCCCAGAGAAATTAAAGTGGGGTTCTCACACGCAAGCTTGCATGCAAAAGTTTTAAGCTCAGGGCTACCTCTTGTAAGCTTTACGGGGTGTGAATTGCACACCTTTATTGCTGGCACGGTGCTGAGAACAAATGCCATATCGTGTTTGGATTTGGTACCAAAGAGCTGACCTTACTTAGGACCAACACAGACAGAGTAGGAACAGTGGTGCTTCTCTGCCGGAGTTTTATGGAAGATTAGTTTGTGTTTGGGACCTGAAGACTTGCTGGAAGCTAATGAAGCTTGCACTCTTAAACGCTCAAGCCATCGTTTTGGGCAGAATTTAGTTTTCTAAGTCAGTGAAATATTTTTTCAGGCTGTAACCCCGATCAGTTGATGGTGCTTGGAGAGGATACAGGTCTAGAGGGATGCATGTGATCTTGATGATGCTCTGATCAGCTGGCAGGACTCTACCAAAGACCCGGTTATTTTTGGTTTAGGCCACATGGTCGTTGACTTTGGGACCTTGCCTAGGGCATCAAAAGGGTGGCCTTACATTGCCTTCTGCTTACCTGTATTTATTTGTTAGCCAGTTCTGCAGCCCTTTTGTACATCAAGTAGCAGTTATTCAGGCAAGTAATTCCACTGGCTTGAGTGTGGTTATTCAGCTGAGTATATGGTGTGCAAGCCGAGTTCAAGGAAGTAGGTTTTGGGTGTGAGTGCTCTCTGTTTGTGGAGAATGTGGGAAACTAATTCCCACAGCCTGGGATCCTGGCATGCCTTAAATTCTCTCCTTTTCTTATGTTTTGCCTCTATCCGGTGGATGGGTGGGCTGTAAGGCCGGATTTTCCTCCCCTTTGCTCTTCCAGAGAAATTCCACAGCTGTTTCTGAGTCTGTCCAGAGTTGCCTGCTGCTTTGCTGATGCTATTTTCTACACGAATAGGTTTTCTGCTGCTGTGCTGGGCTCTGGGAAGGGAGCAGAGGAGCCCTTGGAACCGATGTAGCACGGTCTGTCAAACCGAGGGGTGATATAAGAAACCCTCCCAAGCCCTGATCAGCGCAGGCTGATGGTGCAACATCCCCCCCCATGTCCTGGGCTGGCAAGGGTTCAGCATCCAGTGGTCCGCCGACCACAGCAGAGTGGACCCCTGCCTCAAAAGCATCCTCTGGGCGCAGGTGGCCGAGAGCCAGCAGTGTGGGCTGAGGGAGGCCGGGGATGGCGAGGAGAGAGATGCTGAAATCTCTGGGATGAGATCACCTCTAGGGCTGGGGCTTCTGAAGGAGAGAGGAGCTCATCAGCCTCCACAGTTAGGAACTGTGTAATAGTCCTTCAGCCCTTTCAGATGCAAATGACTTTGCCCTCCCTGTCTTCCTGCTGAAGGAATCGTCCCTTCAGAGCAACCTTCAGATGGAAATGAGTTTCTAATTTGCCCCTTCCTGCTCCGGAGGCACAAAAGCTGGGCAGTTACAGAGCTTAACTGCAGTGTGTGCTGGGCAGCCTGCTTGGTTGAGCAAGACAGGGAACAGAATGTGGAAACACCACTAATCAAACGCACCACAGTTTTCATCTGGTTTTGTTTAATTTCATTTTAACTTCGCTTCCCCAGGAAACCAGCGCTCTCTGTCTCCTGCCCTTTGCGTTTTGCCAGTTTCAACCAGATTGCACCAATGGTTGGCAGTCTTGAAGATCATTAATTTCCCACTTGTTTTCGTTAAGGTTAGTGGCTGGCTGGGAAATCTTTGAAGCAGTGCTCTCTCTGAAGGAAAGGAGATGGGTTTCAGATGTTGCCCGTTCTGCCCCGCTAGCAGCTGGCTGGTTTGATGGTGAAATGTCAGCATCTTCATAGCCCTGGCCACCTTGTGAGTTCGCCAGGGCAGGGTTTGGAGGGAGCTGCAGTGGCTGTGATGGAGGGGTAGGAGGGCAGAGGAGACCTGTCCCCAGCAGAAGGGGCCTGTTTGTTACACCTCCTTGCAGCGCAGCTACCCTTTTATTTGTCAAGCTAAAGCCACTTGAGATTTAGGAAGGCTGGCAGGCTGACAGCCATAGCTTGCAGCCTGCTTTCCTTGACCTCTGGGACACCTTGGGCTGAATAGAGGTGAGCATCGGAGCAGATGGGAACGTGGGCAGGATTTAGACAGGGTGTGTGTGTGTGTGTGTGTGTATGCATGCACAAACTTGCACATGTGCAATGGCAGCGTGATTATCTGTGCGTTTGCCGGCATCGTCCTGTTGAACTCAATGATAATTTGACAGTGATGAAAAGATGACATTCAGCGCTGTAGTTTCTTCCAGAATATTGACTCCGATTCCCACGCAGCCCCCTCCCCACGCTTACCTTAGGCAGGTGTGTAGCTGGGCTGATGCGGTGCTGTGAGATGCCAGGGAGATGCTTCTGTGTGGCTGAGCACTGCACCGGAGTAGCTTTGGGTGGTCTGCCTCGGAAATACAGGCAAAACTATCTTAGGAAAAGCAGTCTTACCCTTAACCTAGGCTGTGCCTGTGCTAGACAGCTTTTTGGTATAGCTGTGCTGAATGCAATGGGCATGTTCCTTCCAGACCTGGACTGAAGGAAAAGTCAGGCATCTGTTCAGGCAGCGGTATAAGAATTAAGAGTGTCGGGGTGTCAAGGAGCATATGTGCTCCCCCATATGTGGGATGCACATGCAATTCCTCAGCCGGTGGGTGCTTTGCTGCTAGTCTTCAGACAATGCACGCCTCTTGTCTCGGGGCATAGAGCCTGGCTCTTCAGAGATCACCAGTGTCACTCTCTAATGTAAAAATATTAAGTGTCACCCTAGAGGGCCGAGCTAAATCTCGAAATACCTGTATGCCACTCATTTTGAGGCAGCCTGTGACGCAGCTACGATCAGATGCATCTGTCAAGGTGAGATGGAGGAACTGTGAGGCTGGCTCCCCCCCATCACAGGCTATGGAGGATGTGGGGCACCAAGCCATGCCAACAGGGCAAAGGGGGATGCTGTTCCCTTTCCCCCCATGGAAATTCTGTCTGCCAGAGACAGGAGTGGACACCTCTGGAATCAAAGCATAAGTCTCTATGCTATTAGAGATGTGGCATTTAGTGAAGGAGAATCTTTTTTACTTCCCTTCCTTTCCCCTCCACAGGCATGAACTCGTACCACTGGCAGTGTGGCACGGTAGATGGCTACTAGCTAAGAATGGGCTCGGACCAGATATCCTGTGCTGGTCCCTCCTGGTGGTCCTAGCCACCTGAGCTTTGGTGTGAGAAATTCTGAAACAGGGCTAAAATGTTGCTGCTGTAATAGTTCTGTCTGTTCTTAACTGTATTGTACTAACTCTATTCATTTCCTGTTAGGTTTTAAACCGAAGAGAGCAGGTGAAAATGCTTCCACCAGCACGATGCACTGTTCCATCAGATGTGCACTGGGGAGAGCTGGTGTGGCCTGAGTGCCTGGGACACTGCAGGCTGTGACTGCCTGCACCTCGGGGGCTTGACAGCTCCAGCTTTTGCAATCTCTGCTCTCTGAGGATGGGGAAAGATGGAAGTGAAGCTTGCTTTGTTAGGAACAAAAGAGTGTGTAAAGCTTGTGGTAGTGCCTGCCAGCACCCCTTAGACAAGGTAAAAATACTACTTAAAAGAAAGGGTGTGGGTGTCTTTGTTAATTGGGGTTGTACAAAGACAACTAAGACTTTTTTTAAAAAGCATGAAGGGCTACATAGGGAGCGGGCTGTCTGACACGCTGCCTCTTGCCAGCAAGTATCATCTGCAAATAAACCAGGTTAGGCTGTTGCTGTTGCAGCTGCTTTCCCTCATTGGAGCAGGGGGAGCCAGACGGGTCTGACTCAGAGGAACGCGTTGGCAATTTGCCTGAAGTCCAAGGCGTGCAGGGTAATTTACTTTAAAAAAAAAACCCCAATGTAACGGTTACCCAGGAGGAACACATGCAACCCTAAGGTTGTCTTTTCTATGACAACGCTCGCAGAAGTCGGCTCGTTGGCCGCATTTACCAGCAAACGCGGCCTGGGGGTGATGGGCTTCTTCCCTGACCTGCAGGTAACAGCAATGATTATACTTAAACAAGTTTTAATGTAGGAGGAAGGAGGGATTCAGCAGCTTGGGCAGAAGGTTGCCAGTGGGGTCATTCAGGACCCAGGCTGTGGGACCTTTCCTTCTGACCTTGGGCAGAGCACGTCAGCTGCTCGGTGCCTCCGCTCTTCAAATCTGAGCCGATTCGTTTCAGAGCAACTGATTGATATTGGTCTTGCTTTCCTCCTCAAACAACCAGCCCCAAAATCCCCAAATGTATGTGCAGGGAACTGAAGTTTAAATTTAGTCTCCCTCTCTCCTCCCTGCTCTTTACCTTGGATAAAGGTGGAAGGAAAAGAATTGTTCACAGCCATCTGCTGGAAGCATCAATCACGCTGGGAGCAAGGTCTGCCAGTTGTTCCACGCGTTATTAATGATGAAAAGATATAAACATATGAGCTCATGATTATGCTGCGTTTAAATTACTTCAAAATAATGACATTAGGAGAACAATGGGGTTACAAACTCAGGCGGACAAAAGAAAGGAAGTGCCAGGACTAACGTTCTGTTGCTCCCCTTTGCATCTGCATCATGATACAATCTTTAATTCTATAATTGCATCATTTTTTCCCTTTCACAGAGTCCCTCTTTCAGTGGGTAGGTAATCATTGCATAATTCATTGTCTCTTCCTCACATTTACTTTCTGCATCTGTCTCCACATCTATTCATTTTACACCCCACCCAAACCTTGAACTGAGCAGCGCTGCTAATTCCTTCCCGGGGACTTTGCAGACGGGGAAGTTCTTGTTCTTGCAACATTTCAGGTACAGGTACTGTCTTCCATTTTCATAGATGAGGAACGGAGGCAATGAGCATATAAAGCTCAAATGACTGAAACACCTTCAGTTTCGGCTGCCTCAAAGAGATACCTAGGGATGATTTTATTTTTCACTCAACCCAGAATACCTGGCATAATGTAGCAGTTCGTCTGCTGGTAGCCACACCTCAGATGTGTCTGCACTCTTGCAGATGTCTAGATGTCTTGGCTTAGCAGAAGGTGGAGGGACTGCCCTGTTAGGGGTCACCTGAGGAAAAACTGCTTTCAGGGACTTGCTGAGCATCTTTCAAAGGCTGTGGAGCTGAGAAAGAGGTAATTCCTGCCCGCAGGTGGTACGTCCAACTTCTGCATGTAAGGTGGTTCTCTCATTTTTCTCCCTGCATTGCCTTGTTCGCTGATCCTTCTGACCTCCCCTGAGTGAGGCAGCCATCACTTTTATCATACAACCCTGCTTTTTTCCTAAAGCAGTTGATTTCTAGGACACAAACGATTTATGACTGTTATTAGAGACACAGTCAGTACAGATGTATATAGGAGCTGGATGGAGGTTGTATGAGCAGTCTTCATTATTGTACCTCTTAATTTTGGACTGCTCAAATTTGCAATCTTTTTATTAAAAATTTAACGTTGCTGGGGTTTAATGCAATGTACAAGGGAAAAACAGAGAGAAACCCCAAAATTAGTCCTCTCACGTGAAACTGCAGTGACCTGGGTCACCCAGAGGACTTAAACCATTGGGCTGTAGCATTAATTTCTAACCCATGAGATAACAGCCTGCTTAGGAGCACTGCTTGGCTGTGGATGGTGGTGGTCACCAGAGCAGGGTGGCATGCTCAGCAGGTCATCCACTGCTGTGTTGAGGGGTTTCACAGCCCACAGGCAGAATACCCTCGGATCCCATTTAAGTATGGGGTGGGATGAACTCTGTTTCTTCCTGACTCCTCTCTGACTTGCCCGTGTCCATCCTGCTCATCTGTGGCAGCACTGTTTCTCATCCCCTTTGAACTCGCCCTCTCCAGCTCCCTCTTCTTCCCCTCTGTTCCTGTGCATCCCTAGCAAGTGCCTCCTGCTTCTTTCTCCCCTTGCTTTCTGGTACCATCGCTGTAGCCTGTGCCCATCTTTTGTTACCACCAGTGCCACCTATAATTCTCCAGAGGTCGTAGATCTAGATATCTGCTAGGGTTGTGTGCAATTTAGATCTACATTCCAATTTAGATCTGCAATTTTTCTGTGTTCAAACTGCAGATAAAGACTAGCCCAATACCTTTGAATAAAGCATTTTAAGGGATTCGTCTTCCTTACTTTTAGCCTAGAGCCATCACTGTGGGCATCCTCTGAGATCAGGCAATGGGTAAGAGGCTGCTTTAGGCCAAGTCTATAAAAATAGTTTACACCTAAGGAATATGCTGTGTTCAGTCCTATTTCTTGGTGTTCCATTGTATGCAGTTTTGCTTGATCCCAGCTACTTTCCACAATTAGGCCTAAGTAGAAGTGCCGTTTTATGGGGTTGAATATGAGACTGAAATTACATCAGTTCATAAAAAGCGATTGAGCTTTTTCTGTTTTCTGGGAACGAATAGAGACATGATAGTGCAAGCAAGAGTATGCAGCTTGTAGAGGCTTCCAGCCTGAAATGCAAGTTGGTGCAACTCGGCTGCTTCCTGGAGAAGCCATGTCTGTAGTCCCAGCAAGCCATTAGATGCTTTTGGCCTGCATGTCAGTCTTCTGACCAATTTACAGGGAATTTCTTCCTACAGCTTTGTCCAGAGGAGGGGGAGGGTGGTTAGTATAAACCTCATGCTGCAGGAAGAGAGGAGGAAGCAGAAATTTCTGATGATGCTCAAATGAGCATAACAATTGGCTTTCCGTACGTACTTTGGGCTTTTTTTGTTTCATTAAACTAAATGAAGAAAAGTGGATGATAGCAGCAAACAGAATACAGTTGCCAACAAAATCTGGTCTTGGAACAGACCAGGTTGACCTGCAATGAAGCATTTGGGATGAGAATGATTTTAAAGTCAAACACGTGTTCTTGGGAGTTTATGATGTAAATCATGGCCATTATAGATATTAATCATGTCAAACTAGGTTCAGAAAATAATGACAGAACAGTGTCTTAAAAGGCTTTGGATGACTCAATGGCTTGTACACCTTTACTAAATAATAAGCCAGATGCTTAAAAATTGCACCAACTAATTCTCCCTGCATTACCACTGTGCGTGAATAAATCCAAGAGCTAGTATTTGAGTACTGAATTTCATGTATTTGAAAAGAGAAGAACTACTAAGAGGAGCACAGGACTAGTTCTCAGCTTTGGTCTACAGGTACGTGGAGGCTAAGGATGTCTAGTCTGTGAAAGGTAACAGAGAAATGGCTTGTGTCAGTGGAGAGATCAACAACAATGAAAGCATATCAAAAAAAGATTGCACATCACTGGCAAAGCTGTCTCCAGCCTGGAAGGTGGCAGTGAGCCTGTGTGCCTAGGGCTTGGTCTTAGTTTGCGGTAGGGATTGTGTATCGGCTTCAGTTAATCCCTGACACAACCTTGTTCTCTATAATTTGCATGTATGTGTGTGTTTCTTTTGAGGTAAGTATATTTGGGTAGACCTTCAGGCACCACAAATTGTCATATCTCCCCGGGGACAGATGCAGCTCCTCTGTGGGGTAGCCCCCGTGCTGGGTGTGCACCGCCAGCCCCCCTTGTTCTGCCTCCCCCTCTCCTCTTCCTCACAGCATCTGTGGTTGGATGCTGAGAGGCAGGGACAGGGTTTTGAAAAAGCTGGCTCAGCAGAAGAGGTGGAGAGCCAGCTGATGCCAGTATTAATATTCTTTCAAAATTGATGGATGAAACAGATTATAAAATTGCAGAGGGAAGTGAAACTTAACAGAATCCATGTTTTAATTGCATCCTGGATTTTTTTCAGCAGCCAGCTTCTGAGGTGTAGGACAGATCAAGCATTTTTTTTTTTTTTACGTGAATGTTGATGTAGACTGCACGATATTGGTTTTTAAAGAAAGAAAAAGAAACAGCTCGGGCCAGTCTGTTTTCCACACTCCGGTGCTCTCGGTCTTCTTCAGTTGCGGTGCGTGGAAGCATGCTGTGTCTAGACAGTAAATCAGATCTGAAATACTGTTCTGATGCAGCTAAAGGAAAAAAAGAGCCTACCTATCGCAAGCAGCTCCAGATTTACCTGTATGCTGAGATGCCCAAGCATGCCAGGGGTACCTAAACGCTGGGCATGTAATTTCCCCCGTGCACCCTTCATCCCCCGTGGAGAGGAGTGAGGACGGTGGAGCCATTTGGCTTGTGGTGATGAGCAGCGTGGGTCTGTGTTTCCTCCAGCCTGCTGGCACCGACACCCTCTTGCCTCTAACCTGGGGAAGATGCTTTTCTAGCTGATGGAGCCCCCCCAGCCCAACCCTGAAATGGATGGCCCGCCTTGGGATGTGAGTTTTCTTGCACTTCAGTTTATACCCCACTTTCCCATTTTCCTTATTCCTGCTCTGGTCACTGCTGTGAGGAATGCTTTCCTGGCCCCAGGGGGTGCCTACACTGACACACGTTCACCATGAGCAGGGGTGGAGGCCCCACGTGTGCCGGCAGCCATCGGGGCTGCTCCTGCCCCGCTTGGGCCCGTTGCTGGGCTCTTGTCACCGGCACGGCTCCCTTTGCTTCCTGGCTCTGGCTTTTGAAGCGAAGGGGCCAGCGAGTATGGAGTGAACTGTGCCTGTAGGCTCTTCGTGAGACAGCCTTTCATTTTTTTTTATTTGATGGCTTTCCCAAGTTTGCTCAGTAATTTTGGTAGGCTGGCTTGCATGGCTAGAATGTCTTTGTGCCACACGTTGTGCAGTCCTGATAGCCACTGTGGTCAGATGCCTTCCTTTAAGCAGAAGTAGTAGTATATTAAGGTGGTCTGCAAAGAAAAAAGGGAAGGCAGGAAAATAACGATCACAATTTTAGGCATAATGGATGTTAAATGGGAGGCAGTGGTACAGCTAACTTCTGATGAGGCCTGTCCTGAAAATATGTCTCAGATGTTTGCATGCTGCGTGAGGTTTTCTCATGGGTAAGTAGGTATTTTGCTGGAGTGGGTTTCATTGAGGATTGGACCAGAACACTCCCCATCCACTTTTATTTTTCTTCAGGCTTTAACAAAAACACTGTTGTAATATTTTTCCCTAACCTTTTTTTCCTCTGGAATTGAGAACTTCTCTCTACAGTCTCCTTAACCCAAACAGGACTTGTCCTAACTGGGCACATTTTGAAAAAGTAAACATGTAGGTGGTTTAGTTGAGAGGAGAAAGCATCAGCCTTTTCTCTTGCCTCCTCCTGCTTTCTCCCAAGTCAGAAGCTGAGGAGACATCTTTCAAGATGTTCCTCTTGAGGAGCAGGCTCTTTAAAATTAAAGTCCTGGTCCTAAGAAGTCCTGGCATCTTCAGCAGATGAGCCTTCTGTTCCCATCAGCTGCAGATGTATAAGAGGAGGTATGCTCAGGGGCTTGGAGGGTTGCTCTGCTTCCAGAAGTGAGTAATTTGGGGTGGAGGCATTCTTCTGCCTGAGTGCTTTAGCGTGCCTGTTTTCTCCACCTCTCTCATACCTCCAGAAGGATTTCTGGGATCCCATCGGGCTGTGAGGAGATCTCCTGTTTTTTGCTGCTTATACCTCCCTGGGGCAGTGGCTGCGATCCATGCATGAGGTTTAGAAATTGGTTCCTCTTGCTGCATTTCCTGCTCTGGTGTCGGGCACTATTTCAATGGCTTCACACTAACATTCGTGAGGGTACTGCACTAAAGAGCCAGATTGCTGTGGGAGGAAAAGTTTTGTCCATTCTCAAACCCGGTGTCGTCACAGGCGGTAAACCGGGCTTGTGAGATGCGGGTGGGATGCCGGTGGGATGCAGCTGAGGCATCTCAGCTGGGGGAGCAGTTCAGCGCTGAAGGCGAGTGGCAGATTACGAGGGGACCCGAAATCTTTTCGGTGTTTACTCTGAAAATATTCTCAGCCTTTGCAGAAGTGCCCCATTAACGCACGCACGAACGCTAAGATTTTGCAGCGTTCGTGCTTGTGGTCGCCGTGCTTCGGGCACAGCTGGTAGCGCTGATAGGAGGATTCCTATTACACAAACACTTGCTGCTTAGAAGGTGAAAATTTGCTGAGTGGCACTGGAAACCCAGCAATTCTCCCTCCAGCGAGGAGGGGAGCTGCCGGTGGCTGAGCCATGCTCGCCGCTGCACACTTGTGCAGTCACAGCAGGACGGGGGGTGCTGAAGTTGCTGGCATTGTTATTTGGAATATTGAAATTCCTTAAGCTTTTTCTTTTTTCTTTTCTCCTAGCAATACTTTCCAAATATAATTATTTTAAAGCAAAACCAAATGATGCTATTTTGCAGATGCTGGGATGCCTGCTTTCTTCCTTCTGCCACGGTAGATCTGTTACCACCAGTGACTACAGCTGCAAGTTGCTTGTCCAGGTATAGCTTGTCTTTGCTTTTGTGGGATCAAGGCCTGTTTGGTATTTTTTGACTTGATTCTTTTGTTTGCTGCTCTGTTTCTGAAATTTCAGAACTTCTGTATTCTGAAATATTTACAGTTTCTCTGTAAATATTATGAGAACTGGCAGTGTGGGCCTGATGCTAAGGGCAAGGCGCTAATACAGATAAATTTGTTTTTATTTTGGAAGCTCTTGCGATCCACACTTCTCTAGCCAGGTCAGTAATGATGTTTTACAGAGGAACGCCTTCCTTGTCATTTGATTTCAGAGTGCTCTAACAGGGTCCATCACCAGCCCTAAGCAGGGTAAGCGACACACCAGGGCCATGGTCCAGCCAGCAGCAGGAGACGGGAACAGAAATGGTGCTGGGGATGTAGCTGCAAGTGTGAGCAGCCTGAGGTCCATGCAGGGGCAGGGCTAGAGAACAGCATTGTTGCTGCATCCCTGGGGCAGGGAGTGATGGCCCTGGGAGGGACTAAAGCAAGGTCCTGTTTCTGTTTGTTATTTTTTGGGTTTAAGTGCCAATCCAGTGCTGTAGCCATCCTGCTGTGCCGCCTATTCAGTGTTTCATTTGAGGAGGCCTGAAGGTACGGTGCAGTAGCTGAACACAGCACCTCCTCCCTGAGATCCCTGCGTTGACACAGTGTCTGACACCTCTGTGTGTGCTCGTGTGGGGGGCAGAAGTGCTCGTGAGCCCTTGTGGTAGCCGGGGGATGGCTTGGGCTCCTGATACACATCGGTGCCCATCAGGCGTCTGCCCGCTGCCACGGAGCGTGATGTACGTGGCATTGTCACGCTGAGGTTGTTTCAGAGGGACGTGGCAGCTTTTGCACCCAGGGCTGTGCAATCCAAGGGGACGTTGTTTAAGCCGGAGAGACAGTTGGTGAGAGCCCAAGGTGGTTATTTGCATTACTGATAAGACGATTAATAGACGATGTTTGTGATTCTCATTAGAGACCTGTGGAAGACCAGGGATCAAACAGAAAGCATTTTTGTGTTTGTGTTGCTCAAACCTGCATTAATACTCCTATTTGTTGCCTTCCACGCTGGCAGTGGGGAAGGGAAGCTGGAAAAGTCTTATTGTGTTGTTTGTTCTCAAATGGAAACAAAAGTGGCCATTGCACACTTTGCAGAGAGGCTTGGATGCTTTTGGGTGCTGGTGTCATGGTGGATCAGCAGCGTGCTGCGGGGCCACTGCTAGAAGAGTGCAGAGAGTTCTGATTTTCACATCCTCTGAACATCAGTTTAGAACTGATGATCGTCTTCTTTTGTATAGAAATATCCTTTTTATATTTTTTTATTGGTGAAATCAAAGGGCCAGCCTCTTTGGTCCAAAACTACTTATTCTCGATATTTATCACGTTTGGCTGAGTGAATTAGTTCAAATGGAAGATGCCTTTACCAAAAACTCCAAAACTTCCATGAAAAAATGTATTTTATCTATATGTTTTTTTGTTTAAAAGCAAAATGTAAAATGACTCCTCTTTCTTCTATGTTTCTCTTAGCGGCAAAATAAGAAAAGTAAATGCTTGAAGAAGTTTTGTATGCATACGCATACATGTATGTATAGAGGGAAAAACAAAATATATGGTATATGGGTATTTTTTGACTTACAAAAAAAAAAGTAGGGAAAAATCAGTGATTTACAAAAATTAACGTTTATAAAAAGATGCTTTTAGCAACTTGCAGGAATTTTA
This sequence comes from Scolopax mira, assembly GCA_004320125.1. NCBI lineage: Eukaryota > Metazoa > Chordata > Aves > Charadriiformes > Scolopacidae > Scolopax > Scolopax mira. The sequence goes on along the minus strand of BJBW01010400.1, from coordinate 53,567 downwards.
CAAGTTATTCTGCCTTCTATTCTTGTGGTACGAAAATGTGGGCTTGATTCTCTACTTTCTTGCCCTTGCTTATCCTTTGCTCACTGTAGCACAGTTGTACTGATTATAAAAACAAGTCTAGGGTATTGTGTAGCTATGCCCAATGATTTTTTTGTTAGCTCACTAGTTTGGTTTTTTTTGTATTTTTTTTTTTTCATATTAGTTAGTACCACAGGTGGTGGCCACTCCTAGCTCTGAAGTGTGCTGTGCACTTCTTTGAGCATCCTGACCTGCCTGCTGCTTAGATGTCACTGCTTGGGAGCTTCTCTTCTCCATTTCCTTAATGGTGCATGGGTCAGAGCTAAAGCCAACGTCTTTAGCTTTCAGAGGGTCTGATGTTGCTAGTGTCATACGCTGTGTACCTGAAGCTGTATCAGCTTTGTCCTTTTGCAAATCAAATCAAAGAAGGCAGATCCTGGTTTATTTCAGGATGGCTTGCTGGCGTGGTTTAGCCCCAGCCAACAACTAGGACCATGCAGCCACTTGCACATTCCTTCTCCCCCACTGGTGGGGTAGGAAAAAGAGAAAAGGAGCGGGGAGAAATGTCATGGGTTGAGATAAGGGCAGTTTAATAGAACAGTAATGGAAGAGGAAAATAACAATAATAATAATAAAAAAATAATAATAGTGGTAAAAGAATATAAAAAATAAAGTAATACAAGTCATTGTCACTACCTGATTGATTGCCCAGCTTGTCCCTCTGGGGACAACCCCCTGGCCAACCCCCATTTATATACTGAGACTTCTATGGTATGGAATATTCCTTCAGCCAGCTTGTCTTGCCTGTGCTCCCTCTCAGCTTCTATGGAAAGCTAAAAATGTCCTTGACTTTTAAACATCACTTAAAAACAACTAAACCAATATGTGTTATCAACATTATTCTCATACTAAATCAAAAATACAGCAGTTACTAGGAAAAAAATTAAATCCATCCCCACTGAAACCAGAACACTTGCTTATACAGTAGAAAGGATGCAAGAAATGCATGCTGTCATCTAGGTGGATGAAACTATCTTTGAGTGTTTCAGTAATGTCACACATGTCAAAAATGCTGAGCTTCTGTATTAAATAAATGTGTCTCTTCCAAGAGGGAAAATCCTTGAAAGTACTTTAAAAAAGCTACTGGGAAATTGTGGGTTAAATAACTACTTTTCTTCATGACATTAACATTTTATTTTCTATTCTTGCCACTTTTCAAATTTGCACTGATGTGCAGTCAAGAAGGAAAAAAAAAAAGGTGAGAGAAGGGAGCAGTTTGTTTGAGGTTTTGTTGGTTTGCTTCTTTAGTGCATCTTTCTTGTCTGCATCAGATTCCTGGCAGTGCTTTGGGACCTCCAGTGAATCCCATTGGTACCAGCTCTCCATTCAGAGCCTCCCAAGTGGACAAGAAACCTAGAAGCTGGAACATTGAGAGCACTGAACTGCTCGAAAGGAACAGCATCTTGCGTCAGCTCTACTTCTTTTCTCACTTGTTCATGAACACAGGGGGAAATTATTTAAACCAGTTGAGCTTTACTGCAAAAGTTTAAAAACCCCAAGCCCCCACCAAATCCTCAGAGTTTGGAGATGATTACAAAGGGGAGTGAGCACTGTTGTTCCTCAGGACACTCCCACATTCATTGCTGGCCTTAATTTAATACATTTTTAAAGTTTTTAAAGATCAGATTAATCTGAAAAGAGAACTGTGATTTGGTTGTGGTGCATGTGGGAAGTGGGGGCTATTCTCGTGTGTCAGGATGTGTGCATTTAGACTCTGGAGCTTGAAGTGGAAGCTGGGAGTCACTTAGGCATTAGCCAAAGAAGAAAACATCTTAGGTCATTGCAAAAATTATAAGCAAAAGAAAGACAAGTTGCAGTTCTTCACTGCTACATACAAGGAAACTTCTAAACTATGTTTCCTAGGTAAGAAAACCAGTTTTTGAACTGTTATAAATGATGTTTTTTGTAAATGTCCCCATTTCATTAGCTCCTGTTCTAAGGTAAATTACTGGTACCTTTATGTTCTGCAACCAAACTGCTAGAATAAAGAAGTTTGTAGGAGTAGCACTTGCAGGAGATTGTTTGGAATCTCAAACTGCTTATTTTGTTTCTTTGGATTATTGGTGATGTATTTGGTACCTGGTATTTTGTTTCAGAAGTAGTTAATGTAAATAAAATTGATTAGAATAGTGTTCATACACTTTCTACCAGTCTTTTGGCTGGATTTTTTAGCTTGGTAAAGCTAGAAAAACTCCAGGTATTGTCAAATTCTTTTCTTGTGAATGGTTTTCCTCTGAAAAGCTGGTGCTAAATAGTTCTGTTCTAACAAAAGGGGAGACTAGTAGGTGTGCTCCACCTCCTACATCTGTACAGGTCTCTGTGCTGCTTCAGGGAAGCATGTGTGTGATTTAGCTGTTCTTCATCACAGTTCAAAAGCCCCTCTTTCACCGTGCCTCGGTTGCAATTACGTGACCCACTTAACAGATCTCACACTGGAGGAGGGCAAATGTAGCTGCCGCCTGCCCCTACCTGTTAAGAAAAAGTGCTTGGCATCTAGGAGGCACAAACACCATCTTCACAGCCTTGCTCTCCCCAGGAAAGCTGGTGCAAATCAGAAAGAACCAAGTCCAGGTTGCTCTGGTCCATACGTTGTCGACTTCTAAGGTCTTAAGAGTGTGGTAGATGTTTGGAAGCAATGAAAATAGATGGCCATCTTGCACTTCTTGCCCAGTGCAAGAAATTATTAGCTCCACTGTATTTATTTTCATAGTATATTTGCATTTTCACATCTCCACAAGAGATACACAGACACACAACGGGATAGAAATCCAGCGAAGCATTTCTTTTTGTGGAGGTAGAGCCTTTGGCACAGATGTGATGAAACCAGCTATTCTGATGAAAACACAGTGAACTGGTCATACTGCAGTTTTGCACCCTCTTTAAGGAAGTTTGGCAATGCAGCTGTGGTGGATGGAGGTCATATTTCTTTACGCTCCAGATTGACATCACTGGAGCAGTTAAAGATATTTTGGACAGGCACAGCTTGACCAAAGTTAGGTGACTCTGGTATCAGAGTGAAACACGGGATTCATACCTACCTAGAAAATAAGAGTACTATTTGCTGGAAATTTGATTTCACTGTTAAATGACTCAGCAACGTGGAAACACTTAAGGTTTGAGTCAAGTTTTTTAAAGGTGTTTTAACAGGACTTTGAAAGTTATGGGTTTCTTTTATTGCATTCAACCTAATACACATGTAAAAGCTTGAGCTCACAATGTGCTTGCGAATCGGGCAGTTGGTGGCATGGCCATCTGCATTTTGTGTTTGCATGCAAAATAATTATCATTAGCACTAGAGCATTCCGTGTGCATATAGTGTGTGATAACTAATCTGTACGCACACAAAGCAGGTCTGGGAAATGTTACTGTAGGAGGCCACGTAGGTAAGACTGGATATTTGCTAGAGGCTGCTGGGTTGTGTCTTGTCTTAAAAACCAAAGGGGAAGAAAAAGACGTAGCGGGGAGGGTGGGGGTCACCTGGTTATTGCAGTTAGGATCCATCCCACTTCAATCAATGCAGCGCGCTGTTGATGGTAGAGGATTATGCAGGGCTCTGTTTCAACCAGTCTCCAGAATGACTCAGTGTAAGAACTGACAGTGAGGTCATGGGGATTTTTTTTTTTTTTTAAAAGACCTGTTGGACTAATCAGGCTGTGTTCTGTGGCTTAGTAGTAGTTAAGCATGCCCAGAGATACTGGTAAGAGTTTAACCTTTAATTTTCTGCTGGAAGCCACTTCCCTTCAAGATTCAGAGATGTGCCGCAGTTGTCATTAGAGATTATAACATATTAAACCCCAAAGCACTGTAGAAATTATGGGGGAAGGAAAGAAGCTGTAGAAAGTAGGAGGGGAATTAATTGTATGACAAGGGCCATGCTGAATAAGCAGACGGCTTAACACTCTGGTGTGGCAGGGAGGAGATCGGTTGTATCAGTGTTTATTAACTACATTCACTGAGTCTGTTTATGTGCATATCATACGTATAAAAAATTAGTGGCTTTGTGATTCCGTATTTGAACAAGGCAAAGGAGAAAGAAAGACTTCCAGACTCTTATTTCTTTTGTTCATTACGAACATTCTCCACCTCTGGGCACTCTAAATGTTGCTCGTCTGTTATCTGTATCCATCCTTGCTTCCTGCCCACTCCCTGTCCCTATCCGCTGCTTCCTCCAGTTCCTGACCTGGCCTCCAGTTCCTGTAGGGAGTCCAGTGCCTTTTCTCCTGCTGCTTTCTGCATCCTTTCTGTAGCCTCTCTAATCTGCAGTAACCACAGATACGTAAATCAAGCAGATTTTTAGTTCCTCCTTAATTTCTGTGGCATATGTGAGTTAGAAATATTTTTTTTTTTTAATTGAAAAAAGGTCTTTGTCCAGTGTTCATTTCCAGATAGTGTAAATGATGGCTGGAGACCTTAGAAAAAGGAAACTATCAGTATAAATCCTGCCAAAATTTACATGGCTGGAAAAATCTTCATCTCCTGACCCGTAATTCCAGAGGGGTAATTTTCTTGATCAGTTTCAGGTTTTATATCCTAGAAAGTTTGTGTCCACTAAGAAAAAGCCTTCGTCTCTCACATACTAATAACTTTTTAAAGTCCAGAGGCAAAATTCAAGTCTGTAATTGTGAGGCCGTGTGTCTGTGGGGGGGCTCTGTCTGTCAAAACAGGGTCTTTGTACTGCCAGGCTGTGGGGCAGCATGCTCAGATTAGCCAGGATATGCAGTGGGATGGTTTTAGGGATTTTTGCCAATTGCAGGAAGACAGAGGACTACCTGACTGGTCACAAAGTCTGCTGGGCAAACGCATTTAACTGGCAAAAAGAATTGGAAGCGATGCTGTGTGGTATCTATGAGTGGATGCTGTGTGCCTCAGGACCAGCTTTGCTTTCATGTGACACGTTGGCTGTGTGTTGGCAAAGGGTTCAGGGTGGCATCGGGAAGTCTGTCCCAGCATAACATTCAGCTTGGTGTTCTTGCTCCAGTACAAGACTGGCGTGTTTTCTTGCTTGGGCTTTGATCCAGAAGAAGTAACCCACGCCATCAGCGAGCCACTGAGTGGGTACAATGTGCGTGTCATATGTGACATGTGCCAAGAGAATGGCATGCCCAGCTTAGAAGTGGTGGCCAGTGTTGAGTCTCAGAGCAGTTCTTCCCTTTGTCACAGCCTGAGCTGAACTTGTTGCTCTTTGGGACTAGTCAACCTTCCCAGTCCAGGCAAACATCATTTCATTCCCCCTCTCCAAAGGCTGTTGTTACTTGCTGCTTTTTGCTTTGTTTTCCTTTTTTTTTTCCCCAGGACTAACAACTCTCAGTGGCACCTCCAGTAATGTTTCATTGCCATGCGGAAGGAGGAAAGCACTTTGTCAGCAGCCTACTTCAGGCAGAGAAATTTATATCTGTGAGAAGCATATGTACAGAACAGCAATTACTCAGATCATCAATATTTATACAGCAGATAATAGTCATCATGGACAAGATGAATATTGTCACAACAGCAGTAGCTGCTGGAGGGGGGGGGGATGCAAAATATAATTGCTAGGTTTATTTAAACGGGGTAATTATTTATCTTTCAAGTGATTGGTGGAAATAGCTTAGAGACTGAATTAAATATTAAGTGGAAGCTCACCTGCTTCTAGAAAGTAAAGGAAATGCCTCTCCTGTCTACCCTCATGTCACACGGTGAAGGCTGCCTGGGATGTTGTCCTTTGCCTTCAGCAAAAGCCACATGTAATGCTGATGCCAGTTGCTGAACGAGGAATCAAAAAATAAGAATTGAGCAGCTTGTTTTGAAAATAAGTTTTTGCTAGGTCCACTGTGGACAGACTCATGTTTGTGGACAAGGTGGAGGCATGGTCACACATGCTTTGCTTTTAAAAGCTGTACCCAGTGTCCAGTGGGAGGCAGCCACTCTTAGGGGAGGTGCTTTTTTACCAGAGCTTTCCAGCATCCCGTTCACCAGTGTGAACGGGATGCTGGTGGTGCCTGACTGGGACAGGCAGCACAGCGAGTCCCTGTCCTGGCTCCTGCTTGGCAGCTGGCTGGAGGGACAGCCTGAGTGGTGGCTTCCTATTTTCACAGGAGATGCAGCTTCTGATTTCTGCTGAGGCAATGACTCCATTCACCCACCCTTTTAAATCTTTGTATGGCAGTGTGAGTATTTGGAGGGGTTACCTTCGCTGGCAAGAAAACGTACTGGGTTGCCCTGTTTTTGAGAAGTATCAAATCAAAAAGTACCTGCATGTGAGCTGTTTGCTACAGATAATTTACTTTCTGACTTTTTTCTTCTACTTGTGGAATGCCTCTGAATGACTCTTTGGATGTGACTACCTGAGTATTTGAACCCCTGCACCCCCTTAGGTTTTGTCAGTTGAGGGGGAGCAGTGGTCAGGAACATGCAGCACTTTGTGCTCAGCATTTCGCTCAGTTGGGTTGGCTGTCATTTGCAGTGTCACTCACACAGCTCAAGTTTTTGAAACACCAAAGCAACTGAAGAACATTTTCAACAAGAGTAGATCCACAAAAGACTTGAAGTACTGCAGTATCAGACTTCCAGGCACTATATCCTATGGGATGCAGATAACAAGGCTTCTTGTGCACTGCCAGGAGAAAAGCTGGCTCAGGAGTGAGGTTTGCAGAAGCCCGCATCCCAAATAAGGAGGCACATGAGCTGTCTACAGCAAGGGAGAATCAAGAGGAGGTCTTTTAAGTCAGCAGCCCTCTTTCTGTTCCAGGAAAACATGCTGAACTTCTCCTTTTTCTTTCTTTCTGGAGTTAGGTACCTTCTGCTGAGATGTAAGCAGTGGGGGAGCCAGTGGTTGCTTTGAGTTAGGTCTGATACTCAGCCTGAAGGAACCTGTGACTGAGCTCCCACCTTTGCCTGGCAGCATTTGACCATGGACCTTTTTTCTCTTCATAGGTAAACCCATTGGACTGCCTGGATTCTAGCCCTTCTCCAAATGAATTTTTAATATAACATAATTAAACATTCATTGGAGCAGGGACAGGAACCCAGGTCTCTGCCTTCCGCTCATACTCACTTTTCCTTTCTGACCTGAATATTGAATTATGCACTTCAAAGTGGAATGGGTTTAGCAGGAGGCACTGGTGGAACTCTGCTGAGCTACTAAAATCACAGGAAGTTAAAAGTTTTACCTGGGAGAAGGGAAAGAATATTACTTTGTCAGATTCACCCTTAGTGAGTGATTGTTTCCTTCTTTTAGGGTGAACATACCCAGGTCCTTATGTCGGTCTAGCCCTCTGGCATGTGGCTTCGGGAAGCCCTGACCCTGTGGCATGAAAATTAACTTGGATTGAATGTGTGTTTGAAGCTAAATTTAGGTCAGTTTAGATCTTCCTGATGCAGGTAAAGCTGGGATGTCCAGTAATGGCAGTATTAATACTTCAGATGCTTGTGCCTAACTCTTAATACAGATGTTTTCTAAATAGCGGATTACAGACCCAGTAGTAAAACAATGTTTCTTTTAAACTTTTTCTTAAGTAGTAGCCCCTAATTTTTTTTTTACTGATGGTGGTCTAATCTTTGCTCAGAATTTAAGCTTGCAGTCAACAGACAGACTTAGTTACCTTCCCCAGATCCCTTTGGGGCAGCCAGTACCTGAAGAGATCCTTGCTGTTGAGACTCTGTTGTGGGATCATCTGCAAAGGTGTTACCTGCAAAGGTTAATCCAAACTTTGTTTCTGCCTGAGGTTCTGTCTTGAGGAAAGTAAGTACTGACTGACCACCTCTTGAAGGTGGAGGCTAGCTTGGAGATATTTCTGCCATTTATAAGCCAGCCCCTTATGTGGGTTACCCAGCTGTATGATAGACCTGTACTCAACACATTGCTCCTTTGGTTGTATTACAGCTCAGAACAGGTTTTTTTGAGTATGGACAGGAACAAGGGGGCATTGAAGAGAGCAGGTAATCAGCACTACTGAAATAATGAGTTTTTTCATGAGGCTAGCTTGTTGGTACCTAATTCTCTGATTTTTTTTTTTTCCCCAGTAATTTACACTGGTTATGTGGAGATTTTGAAAGGGATTGCTTCCCCTGCATTTGGTGGGGTAACTTTAATTCAGTCTTCTTGACCCATTGCTAATCCCAGACCCACTTATATTCTGATTTGAGGATGAGATATTATCAGCATGAGGAAATGGGGTGCTTGCAGCATCCAGAAGCCATAAGCCCCTCTTAATTTTGTTATACTTGAGTTGCAAGCACTGGGGCACCACTGTGAAGACTGTAGATCAAGGTCTTTCTGTCATGCTGGTGCAGCCTAGCTAAAGCTTTGAGGGGTTTTGATGAATAAGGGTTTAAAGATCCAGTCCTGTGTAGTAGTTATCTTTAAAAATGGGAAGACTTGTGGTGGCAAAGGGTGGGGTCAGGGATAAATTGGTATGAAGCCTCAAGAATGTTCCTGGAGCAGAAAAATCCCTGCTTCTGAGCAGTAAAAGCATGAATCTCTTTGCCTCTTCAGTTACAGCTGGTTTGGTAGTTTGTCCTGCATTGCCTTGCGGAAGTTTTGTCTGCATCCTCCTTTTGTTAAAGTTCATTGGTTTATTTTATGGAAGGGGAAAAAAAACCCCGCCCAAATCTTCTTTCACCAAAAAAATGAGACTGAAGGGTTAGGTTCAGGAATGTTAGCACCATCTCCCATGGGAACTGTAATTAGCATACTTTGCTTTCTCATTTTTCCCTTGGGGCTAGTCTTTATGTCTGGCTTCCATTTCCTCTTCTCATGTTGAGTTGCCACTGTGGTTATGGGAGATGTAATCTAGCTGGGAAACATAATCTTTGTTGGAGAATGGGCACACAAGTCATCCCATATGCAAGTACCTGGTATGGGCAACATTTCACAGCTCTGAGATCTGAGAATGGGCTGCCAAATTTCCATTATTTAGTAGAACGCCGACACTTCCCTTAGTAGAGGTGACATAGCTGTTTATTTCACTTCAGTCATAAGGTGTTCATTTGAGGTGTCAGATTTACAGTAAAAGTGATTTTGGGGTACTTTTACTTAAAATCAGCATCTTGACCTAATTTGCTGGCATAAAAAACCATTTTTTTTTAGGGGCTTGCCTTACAGTAATAATTGGGATACTAGGATTCTGGAATTTGTTGTAAGTTCAAAGTACAGCAAGTAGGAGATGGTGATTTGGTTTGCCTGAAGAGACTTCTCTTGCTGGTCTGTCATAAATATTTCTGAAGTGTGGAATGGAGCTAGACTAGGGATAGGAATAAAGTGCACTTCAGATTTTATTCTCTGAAATAGATTCCCTTCTAAAACAGAAATCAACAGAAATGCTGGAATTGTGTTGATAGAACAGGCTGATACAGAGTCAGTCAGTGGAGTAGAAATGTGTCAGTGTATGAAGTTTTAGGAATGTCTAGAAAACAGAAGCTTGTCAGTAATAGCAAATTGCTGAGAAATCACTGAAGTTGTATTGCTCCCAAATTTAATAAGGAGTGAGCTATTTTTAGGAGGACACTGTTGCTACTGTTACATTTGGCTGATTAGCAACCCCACTTCAGAAAAAAACTGCCTGACCCTCCTGAAGGTCTTCAAGTGTACAGAAACTTGTTCTTTTTGTTCACTCAATTTCACCATGTCTTCTCCCTTTCAGCTTACAACCTCTTGCAAGCTGCCACTCTCCCTGTTTTTATGACTTCCACAGAAAACACAAATAATAGCAGTTGAAAGGGAATTTTAAAATAGATCAGGAAATCTAGGGCATGTCAAGATGATTCTGAGGTGGTCTTAAAAATCCAGCAGTTGCCTTTTTTTGAAAGCTTTTGCTGAATCTTTGGAGATTTAGCCTCCTCTTCTTTATCTAAAGGTCAGGAAGAGTGAGTGTTTCCTCACAAACAGAGCATGTCACATACATTGGCGTTTGGTGGAAGTGGGACTGCTTGTGGACCTCTTCTCCAATGGAAGGATTTCTGGGCCAGTCTGGCCAGAGAACAGTTATTGTAGACGAGGCTTCGCCTGGATCAGTGGAGCTGCTTCATGTGGAGGGGTCACTGGCACCAAAAAATGCTTGCAGGACTGGACCCAGACTGGTTTTTGCATCTGAAAAGAAATGGGGCTTTAAAGAAATTGTTTAATTGTTAATATTGCAGTATATTTTTTAAACTCATATATAAATTTTGTAATTATTTTCATGTGTAAAATAAATGAATGAATGCTATCAAGGGGCAAGGTAGGCTGGTAAAGAGGATTTTGATAAGAAAGTGTGTGTTTTTAAAAGATACTATGCCCATGTTCAAAAATAGTTGTGGGAAAAATCCTCACACTGACTTCCCTCTTGGAGTCCTGATTTATAGTCCAGGTTTTCTGTCTTCTCGTGCAGCCACATCCCTGACAGAAGAAAGTGTGAGATAAGAGAGTTGCTTGTGGTGTCACCTTGGTAATGAGTTATTTTAAGAAAGGTTACAGTTTTGTGACATGTTGCTTTTTTCGTTATGTCCACTTGTTTGGAGTCAGCATGACCCAAAAATGAGTGGTGGTGTTTGGTGCAGGGCAATGGGATTACAACCCCATGACTAAAGGGAGCTTTGCTGTTGTAGCCCTTGGGAGAGCTCCAGCAAAAAAACCCTTCGTATTTTGAGGAATGTGACTCATTTTCTCCAATGTTGAGGTTTCATTCCGGTGCTGGCTGATACTCCTCTCTGTGGTTCATTGGAGAAACTCTTATCTCTTTATGTTAATGGATGGTTATGAAACAAGAATAAAAAAATTAAAGTTCATGCACTGGCAATTTAATGAAGTGATAAGAATCTACAACTTTGTCCTTTAATAAGATTATGGAACTGTTGCTTTTTCAAATAAAGAGAGACACGGAGGTGGCTGTTAACATGTACATGTGCAATTTTAAATTGGGATATCATGCCAAGTTGGAATTTTTCAGTTAACTCCTTTAAAGGTCTCATTTTCTAGCACTTGTGCTCATTTCTTTTGTGTAATTTTAAACAATATACAATAGCATTTTTCCATCAGTAAAGGCCTGTGCATTTCAGTAACCTTTACTGCTTTCTTTAGAGGGGTTATGCAATAAAACATAAGGGAAGGAAAATATTTAATGATTTTGTTTTTATTATTTAAAAAAAGTCTTCAGCTTATACAGTATATGTATGATTGTAGTACTCACATTTAAGCCACCTGTGTTTTGCACCTGCACTTTTATTTTGAGGAACCTGAAAGTCTACTTGCAAAATCTCAACTTATTTACGAAAAATCAGTCTAAAAAAAAGAATATAGGTGAATAGAAGGATTGTTTTTTAAGCAAGATGCTTTCATTCTAGTGTTCCTTTCCTCTTTGGTCCTCCAGCTCCATTAAATATATGATGTTTTCTCCTAAATTTTAATTCAGAGCTTAAAAAAGGGATTGACCCTTTCCACTTCTATTGACTAGCTGGAGAATTTTGTGTGTCTTTTTGAACCCACTTACCAGCACTTGCCTCCATTTTACTGCTTGGGAACATTAAAGCTCCCAAGAGTCTACACTAACTGCAGTTCTCCTCTATCAAGAGTGGTTGCTCATTAGAGAAGCTGGTTTATTTTACCAAATAGCGAGGAGGATACCGAAGCCTCAGCACAATCAGATGGGTGGATGGAATATCAGGGAGACCATGCATCTCTTCAGGGAGATCCATGGAAACAGAAGATCCAAGTAAGTTCTTAGAGTAACCTGTGCAACTTGCTCACTTGGAAATATTTCTGATGTCTCGTGATGATCACCAGACAGTTACACGTTTCTTTGCTGCTCAGTGTTAAGATTGGTATGGGTTATGGTTATACTTCATGACTTTCTTTAGTCATGAAGACTAAAGAAGACGTGTCATGAAGTCATGAAAACACATAAATATTTTATGAACCAGATCCACATTGGGCTAGCAGCTAGGAAGGCAGAGTAAGCACGGACAGTTGCCCCATTCCTCTTTCCATGCCATCACCCCATCTGTGTGTATTAAATGGTAGTTACTCTGAAAACATTTATTGAGCAAACTTTGGTGCAGTGCGTATAGTACATAAACCTTGAGCCTCATGCCTCTTTCAGTGTGTGATGTTAGTGAACCATCGAGAAAAAAATGTGTTTATTGTTTGTGAGGAAATGAGTTTGGAATTCTAGATATAAATTAATTTCCTAAAACATAATGGATATTGTGTGGCATCGATTGTGAACTCCCTTCTGCAAGAAGGGCACATTACTTTGCTTGGGTTTTTTTTGGTTTGTGTGTTGCTCATATCCACAGAGATGACCTTAAACTTTTCCAGTTTTGTGTCTATTTATATTTGGGGTCAGTTAAGGGGGGAAATGCCAGTGATCCACTGACATATACAGGAGAGGAAAGGAAATTACTTTCTGACAGATCTTTTCTGCTATTTCCACATGAGCAGATGGATCCCATGGTACAGGTTTGCCTTTAAGGAGAGTTCAAGCAGTATGTATATACTTCTGCTGTTTGCAAGAAGGCTGGCTATTTTCTGTATTTGTATCGCTTTTAGGTAATTCATAAAGACTTCTGATAAAATTCAGGCATTTTTCCCACTCAGTTGTATGACCTTCAGTGTTTTAAACTCTAAACTTTTCCAGTGGAGAATGATGTGGGAATTGCATCTTTGTCAACTGAGCCAGTTCATTACCTCTCTAAATGTTGACTGCTATGCTTGATGCCTAGAGTTGTACAAAACAACTGGCTTCTACAGTTTTTCTTTAAAATTTCATTTTCTAAGAGAATAGCATAATCTTCTGAGGTTTAAGGGTACCTCCTCCTATGTCCCCCAAATGGCACAGTGTTTTAAAGGACCTCGTTTTGAAGACTGAAGGATTGGGGGGGTTTCCAGCAGGAGCAAACCAAGCAGTCATTCTTAGAGTTGGATGAGAGTTGCAAAGTCCAGGGGAGGCACAGCTCTTAGAGGTGGATTTATTTCTTCTGGCTGAGGAGACTGCTGGACAGAGGCTTTCCCAACAGCCAGTGTTTGATTAGAAGAAGTGCTGGTTTGTCTGACCTTGTTGTGGGAGGAGTGAGAGTGTTGGGGTGAGGCAGAAGGCTTGGAGGAGGGTGGGAATCTTCACTGTGCCTCGAGGAACCATCTGTAGTGGCACTTCCTAACCATGCAGGTGAATGCTATATGTGTGGGGCAGAGGTAAAAATAAACAGAAGGGAAACTGGTTTCCTAATCACTACGGTGTATTTTTTTGGTTGTTGCTGCTGTCTTAAAGCAGTAAAAGCCGGCATGATTTCAGCTATATGCCAGCTTGCTGCCTCTGTGGTGGAGTGCAGAAGAGTGGTGAGAAGGCAGTAAGATGCTGCCACCTCTCCATGGACAGCGTGGGAAAGTGACTCCATCTGCCCTGTGGGATCCCTCACCTCAGTCTTGGGAGCAAGTAGGGATCCCAGTGCTTTGTGTGTGCTGGTACCCTGCTCTCTTTTAGAAGGGACTGTGCAAGGTGCATCTCACCTGGCTGACGCATCCCACCCTGCACCAGGATGATTGCATGGTGCTAAAAACTGGGACTGGTAGCATTTGTCCCTGCTGTTTGGGAGCAGGAAAGTGGAGGTGGTCATCCCAAACCTCGTGAAAGGTGCTAAAGCAAGCTAGTGGGACCACCAAGCAAAACTGGTTGTCTTGGTCCTGTAGGCCCTGATGCTTAATTGCTTTATATTCTGGAGTGCCACCTGCTGGCACTTGCTCTCCTAACTCTTTTTTCTAGAGGCAGCTGCTCCAGAAGATGAATGATCAGACCAAAGAGCATGGATGTTAGTAATAATAATAGTACTGATTATTTGTATTGATCACTTTTTTTTTTTTAAATTGTCATGGCACTTAAGAACCCTGTTTATTGGCAGACACCTCACTCTGGCAGGTGTTCTGCAAACTCAGTGTGAAGGAAACTGGCAGAGGCTTCACTGCTTAAAAAATACAGAGCACAGTATGAAGGAGTGTTTTAAAGAATAGAAAAGGATTTTTCCAATGCATGCTGCTATTTGGCAAAATATGAAGTATTTTTTTTCTTTATGTCTTCATCTAGTAAAATATTTTGATGATTTCTGTGGTTGGCAAAAAAACAAAAGCAGTAATCATTAAATAAAAGACACCTGACAGTGAAGCCACTTAGGCAAAAGTTAGGAAAACACTGACTCAACTCTAAAAAGTAACAATGATGTCAGTAAACTAAATAATTCTGAAAACCTTTTGGCTGGAAAAGAAGAGATGTTGCAGTTTGGGGCACAAAGCAAATCTGGGTCCAGAGCTGAATTCTTTTTCATCCTACTTGAGAACTTGGTTTGGCAGGAGAAGAGAGGTATTTTTTAATCTATTTTGTAACATTGATTTGCCGTCTGTGGGCCAAATCCTCAATGGACATAAGTCATTATGGTTTCTTTGGCATCGGTTTAGTTGTGTGGATTGTGTGTGTTTCCAGTGTTCAGTGCACCACTCTAAGGCACTGTCCTGGTTTCAGCTGGGATAGAGTTAATTGTCTTCTTAGTAGTTGCTGTGTTTTGGATTTAGTATGAAGATAATGTTGATAACATGTATTGTTTTAGTTATTGCTGAGCAGTGCTCACACAGCATTAAAAGGCCTTTTCCGCTCCTCGCACCAGCTCTCCAGCCAGCAGGCTGGGGGGGGGGCACAAGAAATTGGGAGGGGACACAACCAGGACAGCTGATCCCAACTGACCAAAGGGATGTTCCACACCATGTGATGTCATGCTCAGCATATAAAGCTGGGGGAAGAAGAAGGAAGGGGAGGACAATGGCGTTATGGTGTTTGACTTCACAAGTAACCATTATGTGGATGGAGCCCTGCTTTCCTGGAGATGGCTGAACACCTGCCTGCCCGTGGGAAGTAGTAAAAGAATTCCTTGTTTTGCTTTGTTTGTGTGCATGGCTTTTGCTTTACTTGTTAAACTACCTATCTCAACCCAGGAGTTTTCTCACTTTGACTCTTCTGATTCTCTCCCCCATCCCGCTGAGGGTGAAGTGAGCAAGTGTCTGTGTGGTGCTTAGTTGCTAGCTGAGACTAAACCACACCAGGCACACAGATAAAATACTATAACAAAAATGGAATGAAAACCTCAACTGAATGGAATCTGGTTGAATTGGTGTGTAAAGCTGTGTGCATGCACACCATGTCTTCTTAGATCATCTCTTCCAATGCAACATTTTCTCAAGTGACAACACAGACTTTTGGCTTTTCCCTGTTTCTGTTAGCAGTCTCTGAGACACCTCTTTGGTCCCTATTCTGTGGGATGCTACATGGAATATATGTTGGAGATAAGTGTTGAAGCTTATCTGACATAAATCTTCAAAAAGCAGTTAATGACTTTGGGCTGTACTCTTGAGGCCATTGGGATGAGTGTGACTTTTTTTTAGAAAGCCCTGAACCACCTGCCCTTTCGAAATAAGATCCTCTAGATCCTTAGCAAGAAACACCTGTAAAAGCCAGCAATCCTATCAAACTCATAGTCCTCTTCAGGCTTCGATCACATAATGAAACATGGCTTGCCTGTTGAAAATGCCCCACTTTGTGATTTTTTTTTTTTTTAAGTCAACAACCAAAAATCAGTCTTTGAGAACATATGCTGCTGTGAAAGTACTGCTGGTAGTTGGAGTGTATTCATCTCATTTGTTTTTGCTAGACTGGGAAAGAAAAGAAATAATGATGTATAACTAGACTTAGGCATTCCACATTCAGCAGTGGAGCAATGTAAGAGATACTTCTGGCTCACTCAGTGGCTGACCACATCAGAAGAAAAATTGTTACCAGAGTCACTGCAAAAAGCTTTGTGCTACCTTTTTATAATTTTCTTCTTCTGAAAGAAGATAGTCAAATTCAAATGAAAGTTGAAATAAGCTGACATTTTAATGGAAATGACCATTTTTGCCTAAGGAGAAAGTATTTGCTAAAATTGATCTGAAACTCCACTGAGTTTGTTCACCTCAAAACTATATTTCTTTAATTAGCTCTAACTCACATGCAGAAATCATGAGACTGGCTTGCAAGATAGAGACTGAAATTTAGGGGTTCTACCTTTCCAACTGGGATTTGAGGCTTCTGAAGTTCATGTTTTTAGGCCTTTCTTCAAAAAAAGGGGCTAGCATACTGAATTGATTGTCTATAACCCTGTAAGCCTAGGACTCACTGTGGCCATATACTTTTGGGGACAGTGATGAAGTTTTGAGCATTATTTTCTCAGTTTGTTCTTAGGAAGGACATTGCAAGGACTGCAGAACTCGGACCAAAATGAAGAGTTTGCTTCATTTTGATTGTTTTGCTCTAATGTAGCATAGTCCTTTCCCATCATTTGCACTCCTTCATAGAGCAAAAATGCTGTATACTCTTAGTTAAGTGCTGACAAAACTGGCAAAAGGATGATGGGTGATGTCTGGCCCAAACTTTGAAATCGACTATAAAGAATGAAATACAACCTGACAAATACAACCAGACCTGGCAGGTCTGATAGACTCCTTGCAGCTACAGAAGGTGAGTGGCTCTTGGAATCAAATACAGTCTCTGTGAAGGGAAGCAACAGTAGATTCCACATAATGTGGGCAAGAATTGTTTATCTTCCTGTGCCTGAGCATTTGAGCAGCCAATTGCCCGTTCCCATTGCAGCCTGGCTGCTGGAGCAGAGAGGCTAGCAACTCTGCAGCTCTGAGCCCAGTCTTCCAGAGCTGTAACTTATCTCAGCCCACCAGAGAGGGTTGTGGTGGGGCTTACCTGAGTTGCTAACCTGAGTTACAGTCATCACCCTTGAGAATTCTGCATTGCTTAGTCTTGGGACTACTTTTGTCTGCAAATGGTACTGGTTCATATGAAGGAGAGACTGGGCAAATCCCCTCACTCTGTTCTAGGCTTCATCCTGGAAATCCATCCATGGAAGTCTTGGGTGCCTGTGTCCACAGGCACGAAGGAGAGAGCCGACAGCTTTTCCTGGTGTCGGTTTGTTGTCTCGCTGCTAATCCAAAAATTTCTCTGGTAGTTCTGGGGCTTTAAGTCATGATATGGAGTTGGTCAGGCTAGTTGGTGTGCAACCAGTTGGTTTAGTTGCAGCTATTTTGGGAAAGTTGTGTTGTTTTTCCCCAGGTCACACGCTTTCAGGGTGGTGCAGCGGAAGCAAAGGCATCTGCACTTAGAGATTACCTTGATCTGCCTGGGGCTGCTGACACGGGTTCTGTATTGGTTGTGCTGATGGACAGTGTGTTAAGTATGTAAATGTGCAACTGACCTCAAAAGCATGTGTCATCCCATTACCTTCTGTAGCTAATGTCAGGCCATATCCTTTATAATTTGTCTGAACTGGAGCTTGTGGAGTGTTTATAGTCACAGGTGAAAACATGGTTTGGAAAAGTATTAGAAGAAATTATTTATCCAGTATAGCCTGCTAAATCTCTTTTGGAGGATTTTACTGGTGTAAAGGCAGGGAGATAAATCAGGAAATAGGAAATCATCAATATGTATGCAGTTCAGGCTTGGTCTAACTCTGCTAGTGATCCATATTTGCAGTGAGAGTTGGACCATTCCCAAAATTCAGGAAGTGAGGGTGGTATTAATATTACTAGCTGCCAGAAGTGTTACAGGGTGAATGATTAGTTTCCAATAAGAAAGGAGCTTGTGGACCAGTTCCAGTTCCTTTTGGTGTAGGCTGCAAACCAGAATGACCAGTGCTGTGACCTGGAGTAGCTGTAGCTCTTATCAGAGACCAAAAATGCATGAAGATCACAATTTGTCTGCATTAGGAAATGACATAGCAGTTGACCTTGAGAAGGCATGGTAGCTGGCTATCTTCCCCTCTCTTTTGAAGATAGCTCATGGAAGTGGTCCTTCTGTGTTAGGACATCTGTTACACCTTTCCTCTGGATAAACAGGGGGCATTGCTCCCTTGTGCTGCCCACTTACCTTTCAGGAGAAAGGTAAAAAGATGAAAAAAGCTCTCCCCACCTGGTCTAATCTCCTCCAAACCTTATTCTGCTTCTTTGTGGTCTGCAAAGAAGAGAGTTTTCTTATTGTTGTGTGGCTTCTAATCAAATATTTTCCAATTTCTTAATCCCATCTGTTTCAATGTAAAAGGAATTATTTTGATTCCCCTAGGTCTGTTGTGCTTTTCTTTTTCCTTTTTTTCTGAAGAAAAAAACCCCACAAAACCCCCGATCCCTTCCCACATCCAAACAAAACAGACCCCAAACCTTCGCAGCCCCTGGGAGCAGCTGTGTGAAGGTGGGTCGCAGAATCACGTCCTCGGGAAGCTGGGCTGGGTGAGAGCATGTGCAGCAGGTGGGGTGTACGAGGTGGGAGCACAGAGCAGATTTGCAACAATGAAAACCTCTGATTTGAAGGACTTTTGTTTTCTGAGGTAGGTGTGAAATTGAGTTTTCAGTTTTTGCGTTGTACAGGCAGGGTATGAACGTGGGAGCGTCAGTTGCTTTCTGTCCTCCTCTGTTTGGGCCCATAGGCAGGTACGTTTTGACCTAGTTTTATCAAAACCCACTCAATGACCTCAGAGAGCTGTAACACACTCTTCTGTAATTATAGATGGTGTCTTAATACACTAATTCAAGCTGATCCCCACTCAATCACCCATTGACCTGTATCAGTGCATTTGAGCTTTATTTAAAATTACTTTTTTTTTTTTTTGGGTATATTTTGTAAGTCTAATACCAAATCCTCAGGGGAGGGAGGGAAGAATCTTTTAATTAAGTTTCTCTTCAGGTATGAGGCAAATTCTATCAATGACGGATGAAGCATAAAGCTCTAATGGGAGAGCAAAATTTGTCGTTTAAGTGATCAGGTGCTTCTTGCCTCTCTCAGCATTTTGAGTGCCACTGAATTCTGCCATGTTGCCATAAATGAAAATCTCCTAAAAAGAAGATGTTGCATTCCTTTTAAAAGCTGAGAGCAAGTTTAACACCCACAGCTCCTTCTGTGAGGTTGTGGGATTTTGGCCCTACTGACTTAAATTGTGACCTAATTTTTAATCTAGAGAAGCAACTTGTAAATCTCTTTGTCAACCACCTGTTCCTTATGCCCTGGTCATAAATAAGTACTGGTGCTGATTTTATTCACGGGATGAGGGGTAGATTTCTTTCGCCACCACCCTTCCCGCCCCCATTCCTCTTGATGCCAGTTTGAATGGCAAATGAGTCTCTCTCACTTGGTAGTAGAAAAAAACTGGCTTTTAATTCCGCTCACCCTGGGAGTGAGTCAGGCATAATTAAGAGCAGCCAGCAAAACTGAAGAAGTGCTAATGGCCCTGCAAGTGTTGTGCTCAGAGTGGGCTGTACAAATGAGCACCATCCCTTGGGATGCTTTGCATGCTGGAGATTTTGTTTATTTCCAAATTGCAAGGGAAACTGTTAACATCCTGTGCTGGGAAGTTTTCACATTTGGGATGTCTTAGGACCACCGTCAGTCAGGTCTGTCATCCTCTCAGTGCACCCCTCCTGCAGGAAGAGAAACTCTAGGACTTCTGGACACCAGAAATGGTGAGGACCACCTGCATGCTCCTAGTGGGGCACAGCTGGGGGGGGGGCCCTGTGCTCCTGCCAGTTTGGAAGAAGCCTGAGAGGTTTAGGGAGCTATAGCTCTGGGGCAGCTTGACCCAGAACTTTTGACCTTGTCAAAAACCTGCAGACGTGTCAGAGTTGGGCTGAGGCAGAGTTGGGCAGGTCAGGCTCTCACAGCCTGGGCTTCAGGGGCACCTGCACGGAGGGCTGCCAAGGGTCTGGGAGTACAGGAAAGCTGTCAGCATTCTGTCTCTGCCTGTCTGAAATGGGCACATTTCTGTGGAATATATTGATTTTGCACAGTGTTTCTCACTGGCAAAGCACCTCGTGTGAAACTGTCTGGGCGTAAGTACTGCTGTACTGTTTTGACTCAGCAGTAAGGAACTGTACCCATCGTTTGCTGACCTGGCATGTTGCAGGTGATTAGTAATGTTTGCTGTTGGAACAAAGTGCAGCTTATCCTAGTCATGTTTGACCAAAATAAGATCTTTGGGGCCAGGGAACATGGACACGTCAAAGTTTGCAGATAAAAGGAGGGAGCAGTGCAGCTGGCGATGTGGGATGGAACAACGATCAGCATGTGAGTCTCTCTCTGTTTTCTATAAATACCAAAGATGGGTGTTTTCACCTGATCTATTTTTGCTCCAAAATGTAAACTTCTACATCTACTTACCTTCCTGTGGATGAGCTTTCTGCCTCTGTCTCCTTTTGCTAGGGCTGCCTGGTGACAATTTCTAAGGTAGATGCCATGGGATGATACCTTGCAACTAGAGTCCTTTGATCTGCGCCATTGAGATCATCCAGAACAGATTCTTCATCAGCATGGATCCCCTGGTGCTGCTTCATAGGATGTTGTAGGCTCATATATCACAGTTTTATCCAGCTTTAGTTTTTGTGGCTTTATGCATCTGGGAGTGTGCACCTGATTCTTATCGTGGCAAGGGCTGGACTAAAGCTAAAGGAACAGCACCAGCTTGCATTGGCTAAGGATTTGGCCAAATTAAAACACTTTTGCTCTGCAATATTTCTGTGCAGTTGTGAATAACTAAATGGAAAGGATGGTAGGTGTAGGCTGTCTGGTTTAGAGGAAGGTGTCTGGAAGATAAATAATTTTGGAGAGAAGGATGGATTAATTTTGTCGTTTTATTGTAGCTACATGGTGTATGTAATCTTTCAGTTGTGATAAGCTACACGGTGGATGAACCTTGGAGATACTTCAGCTTCTGGACCACAGGTTCTCACGATTTTCATGGTCTGTGGAAAAGCTGATATGTTCAATGAAAGCCACAAAAAATCTCAGGCGTACCATGGAGGTACTGTCAGCTAGAAGAGATGGGGAGACATGGGTGTTTTTTTGAGCTTGTTGATTCTCTGTTGCAAAAAAAGAGTGTGTTTGGAATCTATTACCTCTCTCCAGTAACTCATGAGGTGAAAGAAACATGGAGCTGGGATGAAGTTGTTCAGGAGCTTTGAGGCAATCTGGGTTGTGCTTGCATGACCTTGGACCAACTGCTTCGTCTCTCAGCACTTCTTTTCTTAGATGATGAAAGGATATAATGATGATAATGCTTCTCTCTTAACAAGGGTGTTGTGATGAATAAATTAATTAATCGTTGTGCCGTTCTCAGTTACTATGGTAATTAGTGCTACAGAACACCCTAAAAATAAATAGCATCATTTAGTGAAGGATATTCAGGGGAAATCAGGTAGTACGTCCTGGGCATTTGAAACAGCCCCAGTGTGCGGTCCAAACATAGATTTGTTGAGAGCTGAATTTTGTAGCAGAAATCCTTCCAAATAATAAATATGTTCCTTCTTCCTCATTAGCAGTTTAAAGCGACTGTAGCACACATTTCCTTCCATATCTGTGGGCAGATAATTCTTGCAATTAGTTCCCCTATTGAGAACAGTACCCCCCGCCTCGCCCCCGTCTCCTTTTCAGCCTAAGGGCACCCGAAATGAAGGGATCTTTCTTCATCGTAAATCATATATACTCAGTAATACTGTCAAAGAATTCTTAATGTGTTTGGGGAGTTTACATAATGAACCTTCCTTGAGAAAGGTGAAGTCTCATCAATGCTGAGAGACTGTTATTAACCTTGCCATACAGCAAGTAGAGCATGCCTAAATATGTGCATAAGTCTGTGCAAAGTTTTTGAAGCTTTCTTTCAGTGATCAGCTAACTACATCAGCATGCCCCGAAGCCAGCCTTTAAAAATGTGAGATGATGTTTAATCTTCTGTTAATTGTATTAGATTCCACAGGCATCATTAAAGTATATTTTTGGGGCTTTCAAGTTAATATAATTGTGGGCCCTAATAAGTTAGGAGGTATGTTTGAAGATAGTTCTGAGTTTCTCCAGTGGAGAAGCACTATGATTGGGCACAAACTAGAGAATTCAGACCACTGTCCAAGAGGAGGTCTGCTGCAGTGCTAGGTCTTGCCATCATTCTTCAAGTGAAGTGGTGGAAGAGTAGAGAGAGCTCCCATTGGCTTTTTCCTTCCTAACTACGTCCTGCAAAATGAATCAAATAGATATTATGAAGTTCAATTCTGACTGTAGGTGGTGGCTTGACTGACTTTTATCCCCAAACGGAGCTGTGGCAGAGTGCAGGAGGCTTGTGGGGCTTTCAGTATGGTTGGGAATGAAGTTGTGTTGCACTCATGAAGCGAGATAACCAACCTTTGAACAGGGTAGTGTCAGCAAAGGCCAAGGGGTTAGATGGCTGTGGCTACTCTTTAACTTGTCTTTACACATATTCTGAGGGAATCATAGTAACTCCCTGCTGATGGGATTTGCCACTGATCTGTCAAAATATTGCTCTGATCATTATTTCAGACATTTTGAGAAAATAAGAAATCTCATAATTCAGTATACGTGCATGCACAATGCAGCCTTGTTACTTGGAATAATGTTTATAGTTGTTCTTTTGGCAGGGGAAAAAAAAAAGGGAAAGGAAAAAGGTAACTTAAAGATACACAGTTGACCATTTCTTTGTTCAGCACCAGGTCAAAATGAGGATGTCACTGTATTTATAGCTACTGTGAATATATCTGCCCATATCTGAGCAATGTATGTCATGTAGGTGGTAAGCTTTTTCTTAATTTGGCTCCACTCTTTTCTTCCTTTAGATTGCACTAATGCTTTAAAACTTTGACCTCATGAAGAAATGCTTCACAGCATTATTTAGTGTTCAAACCAGCCAAGATCTTCTTGTTGGGATGGATTTTCTTGCTTTTCCTTAGGGTGCTGTTTTCCTGGAGGTGACTTTTGTTTTATTCTTCAGTTCTGAATACTTCATTCTCTCCTAGCACTGATCTGCTGTAAGGATGTCACTGGACAGGGATGACAGGCTTGGTAGTGGCTGAGTGTATGACTCCTGGACAAGGATATGAGGTCAGAAAAAAGATCTTGATCCCAACCACATTCACATCAATAGAAAATGGTTTACCTTTAGCACTCTTAAGTGGAGAGAGATGTTTGTAGGTGACAGCTAAATGAGGTCAGAGAACTTCACCTGTCAGTTCATTGACTTCCAAAATGTGGAGGGCAGAGCTTCTATGCAGAGATACTGATTTGCACCTGCGCAAGGAGTACTTCACTCTGCTTTTAAACATAAGCCTTACCACCTGAATTTGCAGGCATTGGGGTTTTTCTTCATAATAGTACTGTAGGGTGTTATACCTGGTTTGTTTTGGATAGGTTTGCAGATACAGCAGTCCAGAGATGTGTCTTGCAATGTCTGAGCTCAGGTTTGGCTTGGGCAGTGTGTAACTGCAAAGATTTTGGATGGATACTTCTGTGCAAAATAAAGAACTGCTGGCTTGCTTGTCACTGAAAACTTATCTGTATGGCTTCAGTGATCTCTTCCTGAGTTCCTATAACTAATTTCTAATCTGGCCTTTGTCTCTTAATGTTTTTCAGCTGGAAATTGCTCCATTTTTCTCTCTCGGCTGCATGCTAGTCTTTTAATGACCCTTTCTGACAGTTCCTTTGTGCTTGCCTGTATCCTGGGGTTGTGGAGATGGTATCAGGAAGGAGAGGATAAAGACAATAAAGCCTCTACTCATTTTCCTCCTCTTTCCCTCAGCGTGGCCTGCATGTGGGTGGTGAATGCAGAGCCCCCTGTGTGGTGGTGCTAGGCTCCCTCTCCACATGGAGTTATTTGTTAACGCCATGTTGTAACCCCGGTATGAAGCAGCCACCCCACGGACCCGTGCTGGCTTCAGGCTGGTGGGGCTCTCTCCCAGCTGTGGCCTCTGTGCCACGTTCAGGCAAAGTATCCCCCAAAGTGCCGTTCTGGTGGCTGGCATGTGCCGATTCCCCCGTGGCCCATTGCCCGTGTTTCACAAGCTCCTGCCTTTATATCTGCCCCAGCTCCCTCCTGAGTCAGGGTTGTCATTGTGTGTTTGTTGACGTGCCTGGTGAGCAAAAATTTACTGCTGTTACGAAATCAGCTGTCCTGCCAATGTCAGTGGTATTTCAGTTGTTAGCATCTGAAGAGATCATGTGTATTTTTTTTCCCCCCTATTCAAATACAAGCAACTGCCAGAAGCAGAATACGGGACAGCATGGTCCAGAGAGCTGTCCCACATTCTAAGCCCCACGTCCACACCTGCTTTCTCTTCCGGAACTGTGTTATTTCAGGTTTCCTGACGTCACCCATCGATTAGCACGTTGCCACCTCGCTGCTATGATTGGGAAGGAAGAGCAAGAAATCCCGGCCTGTTATCAGGAACAGGGTGGTGAGCAGGGTGAGGGAGGTGATCGTCCCTCTGTACTCGGCACTGGTGAGGTCACACGTCGAATTAGTGTGTAGTAATATGTCACTAAAAGAGAGGCATTGAGGTGCTGGAATGTGTCCAAAGAAGGGCAATGAAGCTGGTGAAGGGTCTAGAGAACAAGTCTGATGAGGAGCGGCTGAGGGAACTGAGGTTGTTTAGTCTGAAGGAGAATGAGAGGAAACCGTATCACTCTACAACCACCTGAAAGGAGGGTTTAGCCAGGTAGGGGTCCGTCTCTTCTCCCAAGTAGTAAGCAATAGGACAAGAGGAGATGGCCTTAAGTAGCACTGGGGAGGCTTAGATGGGATTTTAGGAAAAAATTCTTCACTGAAATGGTTGTTAAGCATTGGAACAGGCTGCCCAGGGAAGTAGTTGAATCACTGTCTCTTTAGGTATTTAAAAGGTGTCTAGCTGTGGTGCTTGGGGACATGGTTTAGTGGTGCTTTTGGCAGTGTTAGATTGATGGATGGACTCAATGATCTTAGGTCTCTTCCAACCTAATGATTCTATGAAATAATTGTATGGAAATGCAAAAGCCCTCCCAACAGCTGTGGTCCTCTGGCGTTAATTATCTTTTGGGGATAACATTGCAATAAGAGGATATCAAAAGGTCATCATGCAAATATTTTGAATTTTCTTTATTGTATTCTTTGGATGAAAATTCAAACTGATACTTCTTAAATACACCAGGGAAGGCAATGCTAAGAGTTGTAAAAATGTCACCCCTTCCATATTTATGATGCATTGGGGTGACCTGTATCAAACAAAGCTAAACAACTTGCTGTGGAAGTAAACACAGCTGCCTTTTTATTTTTTTGCATAGCTATAAGAAATAAGTGGGGAAATGCAAAGAATGCCTTTATAATTTAGATTTAATTTAATTTAGATTAGTAACAATTTGCCTTTAATTCAGTGCAGGAACAGATTGTTCTCTGTGGTTTTTGCTGGTCCTGGGTCTCAACAGAGCCTTTTGTGTCGGGTGAAGTTTTCATCATTGAGAAGGCATGTGTTTCAGAAGGCTATGTTCAACAAGCTGCTCATGTCATCAGGCAAACAGTTAATTGGGCTGAAAACCATGCCATTCCTTGTTGTGCACAAATGTGGGTGTTTCAGTCTAGTTACTTAGTTGCTCATTCATGCACAGGCATAAGTTTAGGAGGCTGTGGTAAAGCATCCGTTTAAACGTGTTTTTTTCTTTCCCCCACTTTTCACACAGACTTAGCAGTTCAGCCAAATAGCTAAAAATCCTCAGGGGTTTAAAAGATTAAATGAGAACAATTGTTAAGGTGTGGGAAGGGCTGAAAAGTCCTGAGAATATGACAGGAGGTAGATGCTGAAGGAACTGCTTAGTGAACTACAGCCCACCCTGTTACAGGTATAAATAGAACTGTGAGTGGCGGACTGTTGGGTAGGTAGAGATTAAAAAAAAAAAAAAATAAAAAAAAAATAAAGGGAGATCTAGTGACAGCTGACCTGAAGGCTTGCTGCTGGGCAGTTTGGTGAAGCAAGTGGGAAGATGCTTTCTTGTTAAGGGTCGCAAGTCTGTTTCACCCGCCAGATTAGAAGTTCAATGCTAGTTTTCATTCCCCCTTAGATGGGCTCTTTTATTCCCACTCGTTCCTGTAAGTAACTTGTTCCTTCACGTTTTTGTGTTTTGTCTCAGGTACTGAAAGGTTCAGGCCGGAGGTTTTCCTGTGCTTGTCCCTAGCTGCTGCCCGGCACGTCCCTGAGAAGTGAAGTGTCGGGAAGGTGGGTGCTGCCCTGAGAAGTAACTGCTCCTCGCCTGCGGGGCGCTGGGGTGAGGCTCCTTGGGAGGGCCACTGTGCCTAACCCTGTGCCGGCCGCCATGGAGACCCTGTCCCAGGACTCTCTGCTGGAGTGCCAGATTTGCTTCAACTACTACAGCCCCCGCCGGCGGCCCAAGCTCCTGGACTGCAAGCACACTTGCTGCTCGGTGTGCCTGCAGCAGATGAGGACCAGCCAGAAGGACCTGCGGTGCCCTTGGTGCCGCGGGATCACCAAGCTGCCGCCGGGGTACTCTGTGTCGCAGCTGCCCGATGACCCCGAGGTGATCGCTGTCATCGCCATCCCCCACACCTCGGAGCACACCCCGGTCTTCATCAAACTCCCCAGCAATGGGTGCTACATGCTGCCCTTGCCCCTCTCCAAAGAGAGGGGGCTACTGCCAGGTGACATCGGCTGCCGCCTCCTCCCCGGCAGCCAGCAGAAGTCCCTGGCGGTGGTGACGATCCCGGCGGAGCAGCAGCCGCTACAGGGCGGCCTCCCTGCCGAGGGGGGAACGGAGGAGCCAGACCGGAGAGGCGTTGTGAAAAGCTCCACCTGGTCGGGGGTTTGCACTGTGATCCTGGTGGCCTGTGTCCTGGTCTTTCTCCTGGGCATCGTCCTCCACAACATGTCGTGCATTTCCAAGCGCTTCACGGTGATCTCCTGCGGCTGAGGCAGGGAGCGGGGGGTGTGTGTGTGCTCCCCGGGGGGTTGGGTTGGGTTGGGTTGGCGGTGGTGGTGGTGCTGGTGGTGGTGGTGGTGGTGGGGTCAAGGGAGACAATTCACCGCAGCTTTGCCCAGTGACTGCAGAACGCTGTGTACCGGGGCAGCGATGCACCGGCCCGGCCGCGGCCCCCGGTATGGTGGCATCAGGCCTCCTGGCAGCGTGCGGAGAAAATCACGTCCCGTGTCTGGCGTCAGCGGCACCAAGGAGGACTGCATGTGTCACCATAATCAATTTATCAAAGGGACTGCAACTTACGGTGATTTTTATTTTTTTTTGTTAGTTGTGTTACAAGATTAAAGACATCTATGTAGTTGGTTATACTGTAAAGTATATGGTATGAGCTCTTCTGTAAACACAGTAGATTAAAATCAAAACTGCTCCATGTAGAATTAAAAGAGAGTTGGTGCGCGACGCTGGACAAGGTGTTCAGCACAGCTCCACACATACATTATTTTATAAGGGGGGGGAGGGAGACAGACTTGTAAAACCAAGAAATCATTTAGCTGCTAAGGTGTTTTATATGTTTTAAACTGCACATTAATTAAACCAAGTTAGGAAGCTGTACAGTAGTTTTTAAAAGGAAGCATTTTACAAGCAATTGTTTTGTTCCACGGTGTATGTTTTTTGCCTCTGTTTTTCCCCATTTTTTTTTCAGCTACAGGGAAGTGGCACTTCCAACATGTTTTATTTGAAGGAGCTTCACGCAAAGGATGACTTTGAACAGTAAACACCGGACACACTGTTTTACTTCTGATCTGGCAGCAGGGCTTCCCGATGACCTGGCCTTCATAGCCATTAGTGAAGAAATGGGTCATGAGAAGTCCTAGAACTCCTGCCTGCAAGGGTGTGATAGAAAATTTTTTCTAGAGGTTGGGTTCTCTTAATTTTTTTTAAAGAATTTAGGCCTGTTTTGCCCCCTTCTTTCATAGGAGATACATCTGTGCACCCATGGATGGTGGAACACTAGAGTTGTTCTAAGGAAGCCTCACCATCCCAACTGACACCAAGGACCATTATGTGCAGTCATCTAGTAAGAGGCAGTGACATAGCCGGGAGGAGAACCCAGGCCAGCTTAAACCCTCTACTGGGTGGGCTACTACTCCTAAACCACTGTGGCTGTCCCGGTGTCAAAATATCTGGCTGACCATAACAGAGCCTTTTTCCACATTTTAGTCTTATGAATGTTGTTGTTGATAAGGGTTTGGAAAAAACCTGAGAAATGTCTCCCTCTACCTGCGAGTGTCATGAAACCCCTGTCATTTGCAGTTCACTTCTTGGAAAGAGCCAAATTCTACAACCTTTGCTGCAGTAGCGCCTTGCTCTGAGCAGTCCCACTAACTTTAGTAGTACTGCGCCTAAGGGGAAATAGAGTGTGAATTTGAGTATTTGGCAACTCTGAAAGTGGAAATATGTGTGAGATTTAGGAATTGGATCAAGGGGCACGTGACAGACTAATACGACAGAAAAAGCTATTGATTTGCACTGGTTCTTTTAGCAAGTAGAAAGTGTAGCCTCCCTGAAGCGTGACCTCCTGTCTACCTACTGCTCTTTCCTATAATTAATTCGAGATTGCTCAATGCCGTATTATAAACACCAGAGGACATAATTTTCACTATGCAGTGCCCAAGTTGGCCCTGTAGACATCAGTGGTTTTCTAGTTATGTCACAAAATCCAGTTGCTGGTTCACAATAAACATTCTCAACTAGGACCTCTGTTGGTAACATACCTCTAACTTCATGCTGGATTTCTTCCCTGTCGTGTTCCCAAACCACCATTTTTCTTCCTTGATTCCTGTTAACTCAAGAGTAGCTTATAAGGTGCTTACTGTTTTGGTGTGTTTTGGGCCATGTATGGAGAGGAAACCATTGTGCTGATTTTTATCTACTGTCATATGTATGCATAGCACAGCAAAACAAAAAAAAAAGAAAGAAAAAATTCCTCAGATAACACATTCAATGCCTTTTTCATGCAAGGCCCATGTGCAGTATGCCTCGAAACCTGATTTCGGAGCATTGTAACTACATGGACACCTCTCCGCAGCATGTTTAATTTGGTAGCAGTAGGGAACAGCAGGTATTCCAAAATGTGTCTTATGAACGTTCAAGTCTCTTGTTGCCAGTAGGTAGCCATATTTCTACTGATACCCACACTACGCTGCTTAATGTGTAAAGGAAAACCAGTTCACAAAAAAACCCCTTGCCTTTCTAAGACTTTTGAGGAGGAAGTGACCAGATACAGGACTCGACCCTCTACTGCCTTATCCCCTGTAGCGATTGCCGAGGGTACTGGGAGAGGGAGATGTTCGGAGAACAAGACGCTGATGCGTTTTGCACCAATTTCTGCATTTTTTAATCTGAGTTGCCAATAACTGCACAAAACCATGAGGCGGTCAAAGAGCAGGTCCTGGAGTTACGGTGCTGATGATGATAACCTCCTCCTGGCCGTACCTGCCCAATGGAAGCTCTCGAGGCTGAGGTTTCTCTGGCGTTGCAGAGAATAGCTGTCTTGACAACCGCCCCTCATTGGCCCGACATGGAGGGTGCAGTACGAAAGAGAAATCAGAAATTAGGTTAAAGTACCACGCTGTATAACGCATTATGCATCAGGCAGACCTGGAGTTTATCTGGTATTAATGACGTAAGCATTAATATTAGCGGAATACCATCCTGTATTGTGTAACACGGTGCATTGTTTCATTAATATGAATTTCCGTACTTTTCGTGCCTGCTGAAATGCATGTTTGACCTAATTTCTGATCCAGACCTTTGCCTGCTCTTGGCCTTGTATAAGAGCAATAAGTAAAACCTCAAGATTTTTGTCTGCGCGCGCATGCGTGTGTGCGCAGCGTGTACGTTCATTCCTTTTTATAAATGGGAGTTCTGGAGATGGTTTTGTTCTGGCTTTAGACTGTGACTATCCTTTTAATTTTGCAGCTGCCATATCACGTTGGATCACTAAGCTTTTTCGCTGACTTGTGTAGAATTGAACTAAATAGTTTGTTGTAATGTACAGTGTTAAAATGTTTCTTAAGTATGTCGATAGTCATACTACTTTAAAAATGCAGTGCAGTCTGTCCTGTTCCTTGGTCCAATACCTGGCATTAAAAAGTGATACTGCTATATACACCTCTAACTTTTTTTTTTTTTTAAATAGCCTGTCTTTGTATTTTTATCTCTGTGGAGACACACAGGGATGATGACTTGTGTCAAAATTATCAGGTTCTGGGCTAGCTTTCGTTCTCTGGTGTCCAGTAAGAAATCACTGCCCAGTTCCACCAAAAAAAGACAAACTTACTGTGACTCTAGTACTGTTTGAGCAACCAAAATTTACGCTAAAACTTGTGGGTAATTACTCAAGCACCTGCATTTTTAGAGCAAATTACTCTGTATGAATGTGTATTTATTTGCTTGTTTAATGGGAAGGATGTGTGTATTGGGGTCCAGATTTTTTTTTTTTCCTGGAGGGACCCAACTTCCATTTTTGGCTTGTGCTTTCCTGGCAAACAGACTTTAGGGTTCACTCTGTGAAATTTTGTTTAGTGAATTTTAAAAATTCAAAATATGCAATTTTGGTATGCGAGATTTTTTTTAGGAAATTGTGTGTTCAGTGACTATTCATGCTTAATCAAGATGTAAAGGAGCCTGGATGTTTTGTAAACATGGAGCAATCATGAGTCCAAAGTTTCGTCTTTATTAATGAAGCTCAGTCTGAATAAAACATTAGCAGGAAAAGAATGATATCAAGTGAATTATGGTACCTCTGTTACTTTGCCTTCAGATGAAGAGCATGGAAGGAAATTTGGCAGAATGACTCTGTATTTTATGAGGGGGTGGCTGAAATTTGATCCACAGCATTTTAAGGCAAAGCAGTGATAAAGAGTAAATGGTTTATCGTGTTTTAATTACTGAAGGTACAGAATTATAGCTGATGACTACAGCCTTTTTTTTCTTTTTTCTGTTTTAATCTCATGACTTAAAAGTTTTAAGTAAACTTTTTGCTTATGGAAGTGAGGGATTACTGGCCTTGATTTAGGCATGTACAGTACAGACTGGCACGCCGGTTCCCCTGTGCCCTCAAGCCCCCCTTCCCAGCCAACCTTCCTGATATTGCATACGCTTTTCTGGAGTAGAGATGGCTGATGTTGCACTGGTTTTGTTACATTCACAACTGGGATAAGCCAACACCAAACAATTCTTACAGGATTTGAGGTCTTCTATGGTAGTCCTTCTCTGAAAAGCTATTGGCGCTGCATGAACTTCTCCAAGGCTCTGTGTTCCCTGGATCTTCTCACAGCAGTGCCACATAACGCAGGATGTTGCCTCCTCCCAGTCATAGAGAAGGGCCATACCTACCACCCACAGCTAACACCCACCTTCCTCCCCGGGAACGTGGCCTGCACAAGACACTTGGGGTGGGTTACTGCAGGAGTCATTTGCATGTCAAGTGACCATGTATCAAGTAAATTTGGGGATGAAACATTCTCCTCATCCTTGTTGCACAAAGTGTGGATTGAGGTTTGTTTTTTCCAGACATTTTCTATGGGTGGATGGAGGTGGGGAGGGAGGGAAGGAGAAGGTACATGCAGCAAATGAGTCCCAGCATCATCTGGGAGGCTGTCGAAGGATCTGCTGGCCCTGGAGGCAAAGGGTTTTGTGCAAGAGCTTCAGCAGGGCAAGATTATCTGGAAATGCTGCAATGGATTTACAGCATGTTCGTGACCTTTCTGGTGCTGTACACTGTCCGTAGGTCTGACAGCTGGGGCTGTTGTGTTTTTTCTCTTTGTCACTTTACCTCTTGCATGCTCGTGTCAACAAGCAAAGCTGCTTGCTCCATCCTCATGCTGAACAATTTTACAGACATTTCTTAAGTTGCCCTGAGCACCTCTAATGAAAAAATTGCCTTCCAAGTTCAGTGAAATGTAATGCTTAATAAATGTTTGGAAAATACACTTTGCAAGCATTTCCTTATGCTTTGATATGTTTTTATTTTAGTTCTAAATAATTCCTGTAATTTTTGTGCTAAGCATGGTCCTGAACATCAGAGGAGGTTCTGAGGGACTAGGTAAGATCTATAGCCAGAAGAAACTATTTCCTTACCCCCAACCATCCATCCCATGGTGCCCTTCAGATCTATGCATGTCTTTTTTCACTTCCCTCATCTTCATCACACTGAAGCACACATGCGTGGGGTTGAAATGGGCCCTCATGGGCATGTGTGGAGCCCCTATACATATGAGCCCCTATACATATGAGGGTTTGTGTTTCCACGTGCATGATGGGGATGCCCACAGCACATGCTCACATGGAGTAGAGTGAGGCCAAGAGGATTAGTAAAAGAGCCTCAACCTCTTGTATCTCAAGAAGGTTGTGTGCTTTATGGTGCTGGGATCATGAGGTGCTGAGATAGCTTGGTAGCATGAAGCTGTGATATTCATGGATTTAATGTGGGATGAGTTGCCACCATCTCCTGCAAACCACTCCTACTGCTGTTGGATGGCACCCGTGGCTCCACAGGTGATCTCTTGTCTGAGGTTCAGGTGAGGAGCAACATGATTTCTCTGTGCTTCCTGGACCAAAAGGAAACAGCCCGATGGCCTGGTTGTTTAGCTTATCAGTAAGCTTATCTGTAAGTTCAAGTCAGGGGTTTTCTGAAAAAATGCACTCCTGAAAGCTTGAAAGCAACAGACGGCCTTGGCCTGAACTAATTTGAAACGGAAAATAAAGGGTGCAGAAGAAGAAGGGTACCTAGAAATGAACAAAT
The DNA here is from genome assembly GCA_004320125.1 of Scolopax mira. NCBI lineage: Eukaryota > Metazoa > Chordata > Aves > Charadriiformes > Scolopacidae > Scolopax > Scolopax mira. Next base: position 20,924 of record BJBW01010400.1, on the reverse strand, counting down.
GATTAGGCATTTAGTGGGAATGGTTTGCAGTGGCCTGCATATGTCATTTCTGCCAAATTGTATCTTGAGAGTGGCAGTGAAACTCCCTATCTTGCTTTTCCTTCAACGCCTTTGAGCTGGGAAGCTGCCTTTTTCAAAAGACCAGTTTTATACCTAACTGAAAAACTTGAAGGGTATGCAGAATTTTTTTGGGGTGCTGAATTATCACTGAAGCTCAGGACTCGAACACGAGCTGAGCAGGAATTCAGTGGGAAGAAGCTGGGATAAAAAAAGCAGTCTTGAATTCACAGTCACATTGTTTAAAATAAAAACTTGTTTTATATACATGTGTGTTGACTAAACATACAAAAGCAGGCGTCTATCTCCTGGGAAAATAATGAAGTTGACAACATTTGTAATGCCAAACAGCTAAAACCAGGTTTTATTGAACCTATTACATCTGAGAAGCTGAAAATGAAGGAAGTGTCTATTTGGTACAGCTGTTGCACTCAAAGAAATTGTAGGATTAGGATAGCTTTCTGGGTTGATTTTCAAGGAGTAAGTGAAAGAAATGAGAAACCTGAGTGGTTCCATGCTGAAAGTTATTTACTTGCCTATCTTAGAATTACAAAAAGTCGCATGTGTATTGTCACTGTGCTGATCAGTTCTGGAAGCATCACCCTAGAGGTACCTGCATGGTCTGAATCATTGGGGCTTGCATCTGCTTGAGAGAAATCTGGATCTACCTGAAGATCTGAAAAAAGATCTTCCCCTGCAAGATCGGGTGAATTCAGGTTGACACGGGAAAGTGTGTGATCTCACTTTGAAGTATTTAAGAAGGGTGGTGGATCTTTCAAAGCAGCATGACCTGTGGTAGATGTGTGTGACTGACTGAGCATAAAAGGGAGCTCAGTTCCCAAGCATGGCCAATTTGCTGATTGAACTGCAAACGAATAATTTCTTGCTTAAATTATTTAGAATAATGGTCACAGATGTTCCTCAAAGATTTGTTTAAGGAATGTATTTAAATATTTGGGACATGATTTAGGAAAATAGACTAACTGAGAGAGCACTAAAGCATTAAATCTAAGGAAGATGGAGTCGGTCACACACAATTAAATACTTTCTTGAATAGAGGTGGACTTTACACTTAGGTATTTGTTTCTTGATACTTGGCTAGTCCACACAATTCTTAATGACCATTTGGAGTAATAAGCTTTGCTTTGGGAAGGTTTAATTTTGAAATCTGGAAGCATATTGAGTAGGAGAGGTTCTGTAATATCCCAAGGCAGCTGTTTTCAAGCACTGGATTGTAGAAACCTGTATTTCTATAACTCCTGGTTTTAATTGCTCGTACGTAGCTGAGAATTCTTAACTCATGGTGAAAAAAAAAAAAAGCTTTCAGTTCAAATCCACAGCAAAACCCACCCTAAGAATCCAGAGTGAAGATGATTTAAAAAACTCAGGAGAAATAAATTGAATTCTAATCGCCTCTTTCCTGCTGTGCTGAAATGCTGAGGGATTTGCTAAACCTACAGGTTGATAAAACTGAATCCCTGCTTAATGATTATGTTTGCTAAAGTGGCTAACTGCAATGGAGACACGCGGCATTCTTTCTTTTCCTTTCTGACTTCCTCTGGTTTAGAGAAGACAAGATTTGGACAGTTGTAGCTGGATTGAACAGCATGATAAGAGTTGTAAAATGTTACCAGCGAGGAGCGCGGCTTTGTGATAAACAATGGGCTGCAACGCTGATTGTCTCTCGGCAGCCATCCAGGCAGAACACGTGTGCAGCAGCTCCAGCAAGCCCCTGGGATCGAGAGAAATGTTGTCAGGAGTAGTGGATAAATGAGGATATTTTTTAATGCCTTAGATTCCTCCCCTGTTTGTTATTGCTGATGCCTGACATCTTTGGGTTTGGGTTCTTTCTTTTGTCCTTTGTAACAAGAAGCTTGAAAAGCACTTTGTTCTGCTTCCTTACGAGCGTGCCATCTCCTGTTTCCTCTTCTTCAGCCCGTTGTTTGGCCATCCCGTTGCCCTGCAGATTTGCAAGGAGAAACTTCCCTTTGTATATATGTGTGACTGCAAATTCCTACTCCATTTTCAGTGATGAAAATGCGTAACAAGTCTCCACAGAAACAGACACATCTCTGGGGCTTCATACAGAGCCATACAGAATATTTCCTATACCTCTTTGTCTGCTGTTATTATCATAGGTCCTCTCTAAATAAGTATTTTGGATTATTGTTTCTTTACTATAGCTCTAATATTTTGGAACAAAAAAAAAGCAATAGAAAACCAAGAGAAAACATCTCAGAGACTAGAAAATATTTGCACAATCTGATTTTTAAGGTAAGATCATTCATTAACAGCTTTTTTTTGTTTGGTTGGGTTTTTTTCAGCTTATCAGTGACATTAATTTTGCAATTCCACTTCTTTTGGTGGGGGAGGGAAGATAAGGAAGAATAAAATCCATATTCAATGCTTGGATTAGGTCTGCTGAGTTTCAAAATGTATGTGCTTCTATTGTGTAATACCTCATAAACCTCCTAACAGCTGAAAACTGCAACAGCACCAAAATCTTAATGAAACGTCACGTGCTGCCTATTAAGTTTAAAATGCCTGCTGAAATGTGCAGAGCCTGGACTTTCTGGATGAGCACTATATGTGGAATTAGTTGTGACTGTCAGTTCTCTGAGATCAAACTCGGGTCTTATGCCTCATTTAAAACCATTAGTGGCCTCCACCTCTGAGGATCTCTGACATGTGTTCCATACTCAGTGACAGTCCTTATTTTATAGATCTAAAGCAAGCAGCCTTTGATAAGCAGATACTTACCAATTTTGAGGGCAAATTGTCTATCTCCTTAAGAGATTGTTAAATCCTTGATTGGGTCATTGAGCCAAATTTTGCTAAAAGAAGACAGGAACTTAATTAAATTGTCCTGGCACAATCTGTCCCCTCCTGCATCTGCATGGTGCCCCAAGGGGAGGAGGTGTCCTGGGACAGGTTTTGAAACATGTATGTGACATACCACAAATCTCTCTTGAAACAATGACCCTGCAAGGACATGCTGTGAATACGCTCCTTGCTGGAATGGTCCACCATAACATCTCTGGTTAGAATGTGGGGGCTTATGGTTCCTCTGCTGTAGATACGCCTTTAAAGTTTAAAAGAAAAATGAGAACCTTTCTGTGAGATTTCTTCAGCTTTCTAAGTCATCACGAATGTAGAGATCTCCTGGCCACCTGGTATCCTGCAATCTGGAGAACCTGCCCTTCTATTCAGCTCCAGGTGAGAAAGGTGGTCCCAAAGTAGGCTGCCTCATGGCAGGGTGCTGTGTCTGTCACTTTGCTGAGGGTAAGCACGATTCTTGGATGCTCTTTTCTGGTAGGCTCTAAAAAGTGTTTCTCATCCTCCCCCTCATCCTCCACCCTCATTTTGCTTATAATTGTTTTGGAAAAACAAAAACAAGCACTAGAAAAAAAACCCACCAACAAACCAAAAAGAAGAGTAAAGCTGTTCTTCATTCAGGCCACGTTTATACCATCTGTTCTGTATCTATTTAAACTCTGTCAAGAGAAAGAAGAGGTGCCCCTGAATTTCAGCTATGCTCCAAATGAGTCCCAATAGGCTTCCTGTTTTGGAGACTAAACCTTGCTGAGCAGAGGACCTCTGAGGAGAAAAATAGTTTTAAAGTCCCAGGAGCCAGCAGACACAGTTGGTGGTTGCTGGAAAGCAGAGGGAGCAGCGGCAGCAACTTGCAAAGAGGCAATTCCCGCTGCTGCAGTCCCCGTGGCTGGAGAAGAAGGTGCTGGTGTGGCCCAGGCCAGGACCGATGCTGCACACAACACCTATTCTCTGGTGAAGCTGCTTGTCAGCTTCCCAACGTGTATTTCCAGCCACTTGCAGTGATATCAGTTTAGATCACTTCAGCTACAGTGTCCCTAATTGCTCCAAAGGCATTGCAAGAGAGCTGTAATCTAAAGCAGACCTGAAAGGCCCATCCCACAAGGCCTGACTTTGCACTATCCCGATTAGCAAAGGTTTCTGTATTACTAGGAGAGACAGGAGTGGGGATGGTTGGGTGGTTTGGGTTTGACCGTTTTGGTTTGTTTTTTTTTTTTTTTTTTGGTAAAGGCAAATAAACTTTGACAGGTGTTAAAACAAAAAGGCAAAGGAAAATTACTGAATAATCTTTATGTCAGCTGAAGTGTCCTCAGCCCAGCTTTGAAGTGTGACCGTGTTCTCTATTTCAGTGCCAAGTTTGAAGACGTGTGTACGCACTCATGGACTTAGTACATTAATTAGAACAAGAGATGAATGGAGAAAGGTTTGGCTCTTGTTTTAAGAATCAAAGGCAGAAAGGCTTCCCTCTGCCTGGTAGTGCCAATGTCCTCCTCCCTCCCTCTACAGACTTTCAAGCTCATTAGCAGTTGCACCAGAAGCTGGAAGGTTGAGTCTAGCCTCGGGCATGCTGGTATTACCTTACCTAGCTCTCCTACAGCTTTATCACCATCTACTGCTTCTTGTTTTACACTCTGTTTTACATGGTCCCTTGCCCTCCCTATGCTCCCTCCCCACCCCTCGTTAATTATATTTTAGCTAAACCAGTAGCCTGGCACTGTTCAGTGGCTGTGAATGGAAGTCCTTGACATGTTTCAGAAGCAAGAACACATATAACTTGTGTTTTAGATTACTTTCCCCTTCTTTTCATGTGAAGGGCACCACATGAGTTAACACCAGCCCCTACAGATACGTGAGCTACTGGGCTGCCCTGTCAATACTTTACCAAATATTGACTTTATAAAGGTGAAATCAAAGTGCTGTCGATAAATTTCAATGTCTGGAGAAGCACTCCTTTCTTGCTTTGCCTCTCCTAGAAGGCATCTCAAACAATGTGTTTTTACCTGCCTTTACCATTTCCTTCTCCCCTCCCCTGTTTTAATACATTTTTTTAGGCCAATCTCTGGAGTCTTGTCCTTTGTATATGTGGAAGCGTTGATTTTATGAGAACTGTTCAGACACATCTGCTATGATTAAAATTCTTCAAAATGATTTTCAATAGACTAGTGTGTGCTTTTCTTTTTTAATACAGAAAGTAAAATTGGCTGGGACATTCACTCATCGGTTCCACTGAGAGCTTTAATAGAGTTGCGCAGTAATAAAGGAAGACTGAGATCCTCAGCCAAGTTTCAGGTGGGTGGAGGTGACTTTCAAGTGGTCCATCGGAAAGCTGCTTTTATGGTCTTGTGAAAGAGAGGGAGAAAAATGAATGGGTTGCATCCCCCTTCTTTCCCTGGGCAACTTTATCTCTGCAAGTTTGATATATAACTTTGGCCTTGACTTGGGTGCAAATCTCTGTCCTTTGGGCCGGGGACTGTTGTGACATTTCCCTGTGGATGCTCTGTGATACCTGAGTGCACATGGGCTCATGCACAGGCCATGTCTACATTCGTATGTCTGGGTCTAGAGATAGTCTCTTACCTCCTTAACTGACACACGTCCTTATAAACATGAAATTAATTGGCTACTGGTATTATTGAATGTAAATCAAATGACTTCAGGATTTACAACACTCAGGGTGCAGACCAATAGAGACAATTTTTTATATTCCATGATCTTTGGTGTTTCAAGTTAGTGTATTGCTGTGAGCAAAAGTGCAGCTCATTTTCCTTGTAAATCTTTTATTTTTAAGCCTGCTTTTCTATGGCAATGAGGCATGCACACTCATGCTCTGCATCTGTGTGTCCCTTACAATGACCTTTCAAACTAAATTTAATACAGTGATAGCCATCTAAAAGATAATTAAATTTCTGTTTTGATGATGTGTGGGTAGAAGAGTAAAAGGAAGAGAGAGACAGATCTTATATGTGCCAAACATATAAAAAGGTGCAGTGTGGACTCGAATCTTATTAGACATTAGAAAAACCACATGGGAGATGCTTCCCAGTAAATGACTCAAGCAGAAGAAAAATTTAAATTAGAGCTTGCAGTAAACAGTGAGACAGCAGCACACAGGAAATAAGATTTTATTTTCCCTTTTCTTCACGTAATTCCTTTTCTTTTGAAATGCAGCCCCTTCTAGCATTTTATACATATATTTCAGTCCTGAGTGGTGAATTATGGTGGTACTGGTTGCCTGCCTACAGCCTAGGGCAAGTGGAGTTTTGCAGTTGCTGGAGGCTGAATCTCTTAATTAGTAGTGCCATGACACAACTTTTATGACACAACTTTGATGACACAACTTTGCATTTAGTGACTTTTAAGCAATTAAGCTTGGGTCACCCAATTTCACTGTGATGGGACAAATACCGATTGGCAGAACTGTAGAGGTGACTCATCAGAGGGAAATGCCTGGTAATGGTGTGTTTGATCGCTTTTTAGTATCAAAAGCAAGGCAAAACCATACAGTGCTCTGTCATTTGTGATAGCTTAGTAAAGATGGTTGTTTTAGCTGGGATGAACTAAGAATCTAAATTAGGTTTGTTGGGTGAGGTAACATGTTTTATTAGATGAAGCGATAAACCGAGGCAAAAACATTGAGTTTTTCTGCCCACAAGCTCCCTTTCTTCAAGCCTACAATAAGAGTAGCCTGCCTCAAAACTTGATAGAGGCAGCCGACAATTGCCCTGAATTTGCCTTCGTTATACTACTTAGTTGGAGTACTGAGAGAGTATGGGAGATGTGATCTATGGAGGAGAGAGAACATATTATTGAGAGTCAGGAAAGCTCTTACCCAAACAGAACAGGTAGAGGGTGAAAGAGGCAATTTCACCTGTGAAAAATTCAAGTGGTTAAGGGAGAAAAAGCCCAAAGGAGACTGATAATGTGACATAAAATACTGATATTCAGTAGGTCCCAGTTTAACAGATGAGGAAATCTCAGGATCCAGTACAGCTGTTAATTCCCAGGCTAGAAGGAAATGTTCTCAAATAGCAATGGTTTTTCTTCCCTTGTGCCATCAACAGACAGGCATAATGGACATTTCCAGTGTCCTTATATTCAGTAATGCTAAATAAGGCTTCTGAGTAAAGGTGAAAAAAGGGGAATTTGATGTTTTTAGTGGTGTAAGTCTCATATAAGGGAGATTTGTTCAAAGACTTGATGCATTGCTTCAGTGAGTAAAAGCCTTTTTTATGTTATCACGCTAACTACAATAGCTTAAAGAGCAGTAAGCACTAAAAACACATCTGGGGAGCAGAAATTGTGTTTCAGCAGTTACTACTTCAAACAGATGGAGAATGAGAAGGGAGAAAGAAATAAAAAGACTGCCCTAGGTGCCCCTGGTAGGAGATCCAGATTCCCCTGAATCCTGCACTTGTGCCTGCCTGTGGTTACGTTGCTGCAATCAAAGGCAGCGTCTATAACATGGGAGTCATATATGGCACTGTATAATGTGGATGAGCATCCCTCCAGCAGTAACCTGCTCAGTGCTTGTGTAACAATCCTTGTATGGGGTGTGCAAGGAGAGCGTGTCCTGGCAGGTTTGTTCTGCTGAATGTGCCTTTTGGTGTGATGTTTCCATACTTTTCTGAGTACGAAAGTAAAGCAAAATGGGGCCAGTTGTGGCCCTTCTGCTGCTGGGCTTTATCTCCCCCTTGCCTGTGGGGGAAGTTTGGGAAGAGGCTCCCCACAAGAAGTGGAGTGAAGCGATAGCCGCACGCAAATGTGTGAAAGATGTTGTCTCATCAAAGCCACCCTCCTACCGCCAGCTGAAGGCATTATAAAAGATTGCTGGTAGCTGAAGTCTTATGCAGGAAGACAGGTTAAATTATTACAGTGTTCCTCATGGCCTCCTAGGCAATGAATCTGTGAAGCAGTGAAGTGGGTTGTTGCTTTCACCACAGAGGAATTCATCACGGTAGCCAAATTAATGACTGCTTTTCAAAAGTTTCTTTTGCTCTCTGAAGGACTGATTTGCTGCCGACTGTTTGTTATCTGTGGCATTTTAAAGCTTTGCCCAGGTGAGTATATTGCTTTGTGTGTTTAAATGCTCTAATGCAGCCTTCCAAACCTTCACGCTGCTCATCGCGTTGCTTTCTTCTTTCCCTGGGTTTTGATGATGATATTGTAAAAGTCTGCCCAGCTGAGAACCCCTTATTCATTTCCCTTGTGGCTGTGTTGGAGTGAGTTCCCTTGGCTCCTTCCGAGGGGTGTGCTTGTGCCTCGACCTCTTAGTACGAGCAGTAAAGATGTGGTGTTTCACTGGCATTTTTGGTGCTGTGGTCCGAGATGTAGCGTAAGGCTCTCTACATCACCAGGGAAGGGGGAACGAAGCAAAGGGGTCAAGAGGAGCACTGGTAGAGGAGCTCATGAAGTCCTAACTGGGAGGCATAGTACTGACAGCTTCTGCTGCTGAGGTATCTAATACTTGATGTTGTCTACACCTCTGAGGTGTCCAGGACAGACAAGAATCCCCAGATTTCAATAAATGAGATGTCTCCTTCAGAGTCAGTGAGCCAGCTCTACATTCTATCTGTATTTGGGAAGAAATTAAAATAAAATAAAATAAAAAACAAAAGCAAAAGGGCTGTAATTTAGGATATATTCAGTGGAATGAAAGCACACAAATAAGAAAACAAGTAAACAAGACAATGTTTTTATCCGTTGCTGCCCTGGTTAGAAAGCCAGGACAATTGTTGGTGGCATGCAAGCAGCTCCCAAGCTACTGTTCAGCTGAACTGTATCCCCAGCCTAATTAATTGGTCACAGGTGCAGATGGGGCACATTAATTGCACCCATGTATCACTTTTGACCGGTCCCAGTCGTGCCTACATAAGGGGAACAAAGCAGCTCGTGCAGCTTTTTGTGTCGGCTCTGTGAGGGGGGTGGATAAATCACGAAGCCCCAGTTCTGCCACTTCTATTGTCACCAAGCGTGGGGCCCTTGTAAGCTGAGGTGTTTGGAGCTAGTGGTGAATAAAATACTCTCAGCGTGAGCAAGTATTACTGAACAGCAGATTAGCACACTGTGCCAAGCACTTATCTAAAATTAACTGATTTCCTCTACTTACACCCTGAGATTCTTGTCTCCCATTATGTTTGCTTTGTTTGCTTTTTCTTTTTGCTGTGTGTACTCAAATACTGATAAGAGAGAAGCCTACACAGAGGCTGAGGGATGGAAAAGGCCTGAATAAAATAAAAGCGCTTGGGCAGAGCTCAGCTGTTAAATCGTGAGGCTGTACTTAACCTGTTATTGTCTTCGGCTCGGTTTGAAGTACCTAGGCAAGAAAACAAACTTAAAATGGCTTAGTTAGGAGTTCCCTCTCCAGGAAGAGCTAGAATAAGCAAAAAGTAGCCTGAAACAAGGCCAAGATGCCCCTGGGACGTCTTGAAAGCAACCTTGTTGGAATCAAACTGGTTGTGTGCTATTAAATTAACACAGGTCCCCTTTGGCAAGGGGGTTGCTGAAGGCAGCCTGCAGGCAGCCACCCAGGCCAAAGGCTGCATTGCAGAAGCACACAGCAGAGTGGTGGTACCCCAGCAGGACCAAATCCCCTGCTGTCATGGCTGGTTTTGTTGGGGCAGCAGCTGCTGACATGGTTTCTTTAGCTTCGTCCCTCTCCATAGGTGAGAGAAACTACACCAGCCCCTTGGTCAGATTCCCCCAGCCTTGCCCTGACTCACAGCTCCCCAAGGAGGGAGCCAGCCCTGCTTTGGCTACTTTCCTTGACGTGCTGTTTCCCAGGGACCATCTCGGTGTTGGGCCTCAGAACAACCTCCCTTCCCAATGCCCAGCTTTCCTGTGGATGTGGGTCCCAGTACCTCTTCCTAACCTCCTGTGAGCAGCTCTGTCTTAGCCTCTGGCCACATCATGCAGAGGAGGCTCTTGTTCATCTTTCTTCCCAGAACTGGGAAGTCCTGCTCCCATCAGCAGTGTGTTTGGGCAAAGGGCTGGAGCACTGGGTGTGCTACAGCCAAAGCAAAGGGAGGGTGAAGACAACTGCCAGTGTAGTAGCCCTTATGTTGGGGTCCTGTCCTCATCTTCTTCCTTCCCAGCAGCTGGCATGGTTACTAGGAGTCCAGTAGAGGCAAGGAGGGAAATTGGGCTGTAGGTGTTTGCCTATGGTTGACAATCCACTGCCCTAAAAAAATTATTACTTTGCCTGTGTCGAGAGCCAGTTCTGAGGGGAAGGTGAAGACTTCAACTTCCTCCCCTGGCCCGTTTGGAGGTCAGGAGGTGGCTTCATAAGTGAATGCAGGTACCTGTCCACAGCACGGAAGCTCACAGAATCATAGAATGGGTAAGAGACCTTGAAGATCGTCTAGTTCCACCCTCCCTGCCATGGGCAGAGATAATAGCAATAGCTAATAGTAGCACTGCTTTTTGACCTCACTGATAAATATATGGCATTTTTCAGTGCTTGTAGGCAGAATATTGAATGGAGCAGCTCATTCCTGGTGCTGAGTGTCTTCTGAGATGCCTGATGACCATGCCCTGCTCATGTGCTTCAGACCATAGTAATCAATGAAGCTGAAGGCAGCAGAAAAATTTCCCTCCAGACCCAGATGGGTGTTAGTATTCCATCTTTTCATGGGCAGAGAGATTCAGCTGCTGGGGTGACCTGCAGCCAAACAGGCTCAGACACTAGAGAGCCATCAGGTGGAGATGATACCTCTTTCTTGCTTTCCACAGGTGCCCCATAATTTGGCTTTTGGAGGAGTGACACATACCTGTAGCATCAGGATATTTGGATGAAACTGGGGATGAGGTGGGATTAGGCTAGATGATCCCTGCTAGTGTAAAGTTTTTTATGCTGTGTTTTTTTGAGATGTAGCATGGATTGCTTCTGCAAGACTAAAAAACCCAAAAAACCTACTAACCCTCCAGATCACACCTTGTGCAGACCTTGTGCAGCAACTATTTTAAAATACCTTTTTAAAAATATGTTCAGGTCTTGTTTTTCAATGAAGGCTCTGACCTTGATCACTTGAGAATACATGGCTGCATTCAAAATGAACTGCTTAAAACTTGTTTAAAATATTACCATGCATTATTTAATGCAGAAAGATGTCTCAGAATATGGTTTATATGAAAACCACTTTAAAATTGAGTCGTATATTAATGTACTAAAATCAAAACTGTGTGTTAATGTAATTAAAACAACCCTTTCATTGCTTTGGAAACTATGTAATGGTTGGTAAATTCAAAGGCAAATGAAACTAAAAATTTCTTGCAAACATGGGTTTGTCTTTTGTGTTGGTAATGTAGGTATTAGTGTTAGTGAACTGTTCCTCTTGTATGCCTGTATGTTTTTAGTCAAAAAGCAAGTATGATGGAGGTATTAGATCAAAATTGGATAAATTTGTTAATAACAATTATTCCTCCAAAGTGCTTATGTGAAATTTAAAAAAAACCCAACTCAGTCAGGTGTTTCTTTACTCTGACCCAAAATCTATGTGTAAAGTCAGAAATAGTGAGATCTGAAGCATATTTTATAAATGTACATGTGTATACATACACACATGTATATGTGTGTATGTATATGTGTGGTTTTCTTTAATGATATATATGTTGTAAAATTTGGCATTCCCTGAGGAATTGTTTTTGTGAGGTTATAAAAAAATCATAGGGAAAACTTGCAAAAAACCTTTCATCTAAAATAATAATCAGGCTGGAGATTTTACTCTGCAACTCACCTCATCTTGGAGCTTTTCAGTTTTGCAAAGAGCATTTTCTCTCTGCTGTTTCACTCTTTCCTGCATTCCCATATATATATATATATATAGACCTTCTCATATGATGTGACTCCAAATTACTAGGTACCAGTACTCTGGTAAAAGACCATCTCCTTGTCTCTTTCGTCTTGCAAATAATTGGATGTGAATGTCCTATGCAAAATGATCTATATTGTATACTTATGTAATATATCCACATGAAAAACTGGAGGAATGCTTCAGAACAAAGCTGGGAGGACTTTATGATAGATCATGTGTTGTCTCTGAGTACCCCACTGTATTCTCAAACATACTTTTTTGCACAGCAGTCATCAGGAAATTATTCAGAGGCATGTGAAAGCCAAAAGCATAGAAAATTGTGGATCAATGGAGATCATATGGAGCTGGTTTCTTTTTGCTGATTGATTTTTTTGTTGTTGTTGTTGGTTTAAATTTAAAATAAAAAGATGGATTTGTTGCCACTGCACTCTTAAGATGGTTGCTTTTGCTGCTATTCCTTTGACTAAATATTTGAGGGAAGCAAACACAAACAGATGCTCCTGAACCCATTACCCAGTTAACAGAGCAGCTGGGGTAGCTTCCAGTGTGTTTTCACTGCTTGCTGAATGCAAGTGAGACTCTTGCCTATTTCTGGTTGTTCTGTTGATTAATGGGGCATTCCTTTTTTTTTGCAACACTTCTTGGACTTTTTTCTCTCAAGCTTCTCCAAAGCACAGCTGCTGCTAGAGCACCACATTTTCACACTTGCAGTCCATAGCCCTCAAGAGCAGTGGAAACACTGTAGAGAAAAAATTTGCATGTCCAGGTAAGTTGCATGACTTGGAGCTGGATCCTGAAAATGCACAAAATGTTCAGGTGAAAGAAATTAGGCTGTTGGGCTTGGAAGCAGAGAGGCTACTGGGAAAAGGGCACTGGAGTAATGACCCTGCCATTATGCACATGTGCACGTAATCTAAACTGAATTGCTGAAATTTCTTACAATATAACAAGTTAAATGTCATATCTTTAGTTATCCTCTCTGTGGATCTTTCACTCTTTTCTCCCCTCATGTTCAGCCTTTCAGTGAGGTGAAATGACAGTTCATTTTTCCATGCTTATGGTTGCCACCTCATGCAGGAGAAGAAAATACATTTCCAGCTTCACCCTGCCCATAGAGTTTTGGCCACCACACGAAAGAATCGAGGTCTAGACTGAAAAACACCTATAACATAGAGTAGATGGGCTTCCTTGCACTGATGTTTCCCAGAACAGAAACTGTCAATTGGAAAAGTGCTATGCAGCTGAGTTTGTTTCTTGGAAGGGTTTGGGCAGAGTGCTGAAAGCATCCACGGCTGTGGGGTGGGACTGAATGAACATTGGGCTTCTCCAAAGAACTGCTGTGCTACAGGGCTTATTTGGGCTGTGCTTGTAGTCTGCATGGTTTTGCCCCTGCCAGCGTGTTTTTTCAGCCACAGGCACCCAAGCTCTGCTCCTTTTGTAGTTTGCACAGAGGAGCTAAGCTTATGGCCTGTCCAGAATACTCGAGGATCAGATAACATCTCTCTCATTCCTTACTCATAAATCATCCAGAAGAGATAGTGTTTACCTCCAGATTTAAGAACTGTTCTTATTATGGTGCCTGCAGATTGGACTGATCGCAAAAATAAGCTGGATCTAGGAAAACAAAGATGCCTCTCTGGCCTTTCAAGGTAGTGGAGAATCTGCCACCTAAAAACCATCAGGGATATGTACCTTTCTCTCCCGTTTTGAGCCAAAGGGCAGTTACTTTCCTATTAGCTTTTCTGTGAGCTGACTTTCTGTGTATTGATTTTATGACCTTTCAAGTGCTGTCTGTCAGTCTTCTGCACTGACAGCTTTACGAGGGTCAGTTGTATGGTTGGAGCTTGGGAAATGTTTATCTCTGGTTCTTTCTGAGTCAGATGGGTTCACAAAATCCTCAGGGCTGGATGATGATATAATTTCTCAGCTCCGGCAGCACCTTCACAGGTCAAATCAATGCAGCTGCTCATAGAATCGGAAGAATTCAGGCCACAGAATTAGCCTTTAGTGTCCATTTCTGCTCTTAGTGAAGCTAGGGAAAATTTCTCCAGAATCAGAGTGGCTACCTGCGTGTGCACATTTTTTCACGCACTCATCTACTGAAATGAGTAGATGTCTGTATGCCACTTGTGTTGAATTCTGCACCTAAAAATAGCTTTCTTTGTGGAAATGAGTGGTTTGCTTTGTTCATGTTTGCGCCTTTATCCCTGACTGATTGTTTCTGTCTGTCAGCAGCAACAAAGCCTCATTGTTGTGGTGTTCTGTCTAGGAAATGTTAAATGGATCCTATTTTCAGAATCTGCTGAGCCTCCAAGCCCTTGAGATGTCTGCCCATCAGTGTTTCACCTTGGCTAGCCCAAAATGGTGGCAGTTGCACCTTCTCCCCTTTAGTAATATTGGCCTCAGATGCAGCTCTCTGCAGTTTAATAGTTTAAGCCCACCTAGAGTGTGATTGTCAGGGAGAAGAGAGAGTAGATTGCTCTTCAGATATTCATCTTGGCTTTTTGTAGAAAGTAATGCCACTTCTTTGCCAACTGATCTCTCACTTTTGTTCATTCTCATCCTGCTGACCATTCATCCTCCGTTCACCAGGCTTGCAAAAAACCTCATTTTTCATACCTACTTCTCCATTTGTTGACACTGCAGGGCTTCTGCCCATTGCTCTCCTTCAGCAACAAGCTCATTTGCATTCCATATTCAAAACCCACAATGTGATTCATTGAACAGAAAAGTGCTTTTGCTTTGCACTGTTTGTCTGAGACTAACCTGGAGGATGACATTATAAATGAGCTTTTATATCTGAATTGCTTTGTCCTGCTCAGCAAAGTCAGTAGAAAATGCCAAGGGGGTTTTAGCCTTGAGGGGAGGCAGGTCCTTCTCCAAAGTCTTTCTCCTCACTGATCTTATGTCTTTATTTCCTTCTGTTGCATGGGGTGTACCAGTTTCAGTTTTTAGGCTTGTGAGAGAGATTTTTGAAAAGGATGGTTTGCTACAGACAACTTTGACAAAAAAAACCCCACCCCATCAGAACAGAAGTGGTATTCGGGTATGAAAAGAAGGCGATGAACTGGACACTGGAAATCTTGCAAACCACTTTAATTTTGCTGATTCAAGATGTTCGGGGCTCTTCATTTTCTGGATCATTAAAATTAATGGGAAAATTCACTCTTCGGTGGTAGAATTCAACTTAAAAACTTCACATTATCTAAATTCTTTGTTGTTCATTCAGACCACTATGCCAAATCCAGCTACATGCATGTTTTTGACGCACATCACCGTAAGGGAATAACCAAAGATTAGTCTGATTTTTGTCTTCACATATTGATGTGAAAATTTTGCCCAGTGTACTGTCTGGTTTTCCACATTTACTCAGCTTTCTTTTAATTTCAGTCATATTCTGTATCCATGCAATTAAGGCCTCAGTCAAGACCGAGATTTATGGAGCTGCTAAATACTACTGTGACAGCTAAGACTTTATTTTGAGACGTAATGAGTCTCAATAGATATCATAATAAATCATAATTACATGCAATAGTTATTGTTGCCATGCAGAACATCCCGGCTTGTAACATAAAAATGACTTCTTTTTTTTTTTTTCAGTGTAATAGTCAGGAAAAGGAGTTTAAATGAGAGTTCTAGAAGGAAACTGTCCTCAGAATCATAGAATGGTTTGGATTGGAAGGAACCTTAAAGATCATCTAATTCCACCCCCCCTGCTATGGGTAGGGACACCTCCCACTAGGATAATCAGAAAGGCTTGTGAGCTTTCCTAGCACCTGGTACAGTTCACTGATATGAATATAAGTCTAGAGAAATACAACTGGCTGATAAAGAGTGAAGTTTGTTCTGTTATAGAAAAAAGTGAAAGATGGGAGTGGAAATGGCTAACAAACATGTGTGAAGCGTGTCAAACTTGTGGTGTCTTAACACTGTTGAAAATCAGGACTTTTGCTTTTAGTAAGTTATAGTTAAATGTATAAATAGGCTTTGGTGGAATAGAGTATTGTTTCAAAAACACTGGAATTCAAGAATTAGAACCTCTTTCAAAGCAGGTGAGGAAGGAGAGAGAAGGAGAACATAAAGTAAGCAGGAGTTATTTTTAGTGTAGGAGTGGTGAAATATCAATAATACTTGTGACTAATTTACTGATTAGTTATTAATTTGTGTCTTATGCCATGTCTGGCCACAGTGAGATTGTTACAGAGGCTTCTGTTGTCTGCTGTTTCAAAAGGATTTCTGAAAAATAAAGAGAAAACATAAAGGAAGTGAGAGTGAATGTTTTTTGAGGGCTTGGGGATCTGGTGTTGAAACAAGACTTAAGTATCCCAGTTTGTCAGCAATGACAATCAAGAGGTTTACAGTGCAGAAGTTCCTTCAAGGAGAGAGAGTAATGAGGTCTAGACAAGCATGTGACATGATCTTGTAGCTTGAAGCTAAAATTACACTAGTGGAGACAGGAAATAAAGCATAGATTTTTGAACTAGGATCTCTGTGCAATGACATAACAAAAACCTCACAGATTTTTTTTTTCCCCCCATCCTTCTGACATTTGTATCACCTCTTTGGAAAGTGTACTTCAAGTACAAGATACTGGTTCTAGTATAAAACAAAATAGATGACCATTAATCACTTCTGAAATACAGGGAGCCATATGGATCAATTAATTACTGCTTTTTTTTTTGTGGTCTTCATCTCTGTGAATGCACTATGCTCACTCCTTTCAATCACAAAGTATTGAGAGATCAGGATCATTCTGTATTATTTGTTCAGGTGTAGTATCTTCCCTTTGTGTCATGAACGTAGGATATAAAAGTGATGGATACTCTCCTAATTCTTTTAGCATTCAGATCCCTCTCCCATCAGCTCAGAGTTTAGGACTGAGATTGTGGATGCTGCTTTGTCATGCAGTCTACAACTATCATCACTGCCTTATCATTTAAATGTAGGATTTCAGTTTCAGATGTGGATGTTATCGCTGGATTTTGATATAATGCCATCGTTTCTGCTATGCAGACATAGGCAGCATGCTAAACAGTGCTTAAATGAGTGTGGTCTTTTTCATGGCTTGTACGTTTGCTGTCACCTAAATTCTAAACTCCTAGACCTTGGGCACTATTACCTTGAATCGTCATTGTCCTGTGGTTAATGAGTGGTTAATGAATATAATGTGATCATTTCTGGCACAAAATGACCAGTCACATTCTATAGAATACAAAATCATTTCTATATTACAGTTTCTCTTGGGGGAGGGGGAGGGAAATAATCCCATTTCATAGATGGGGTATTCCCCCATTGCTCATACATGTTTATGAGGAGTGATACAGTAAAGACTGGGGAAAAAATTTTTTGAAATTCTAGATATAAGGTGAAAAGATGAAAATAGTGGCTAAGTGTATAAGGGTAACGCAAAATAGGTATTGCTTACTTAGCTGTTCTTAGGTTTTGGAATTTAGAGTGGAGTCTGGGAAGGTTTCCTCCTGGATGGGTGTGGGGTGGAGCCGCTCTTTCCCTGGTACACAGGGAAAGTTTATTGTAGGGACAAAGGTGTCCTGGTCTCAGACTCGTCTGTTTATCATGTGTTCTATCTCAAAGTGAAATCCAGTAACTTTATCCTCACAGAGCAAGACGAGGAGGAATCGGTGTACCAGGGTTTTCTGATCAGGATGCTGTAGGAGATGGCTTGGTCAGAGGCAGTTAGAGCACACAGACGTTTTGGCAGTGGGAGGTGCGTGGGAAGAAGAGAAAGATGTGAGGAATGAAGTCAAAACAGAAGACAGCTGATTTTTGGGTGGTGAGGGCATTTCAAATAAATGTTTCATGTAAGCTGTGTGGAGAGAGCCGGTTCCACTCAGGGTGCAGAGCAGTGCTGTGAACACGGTGGCTGACCCCACTGTGAGGATGTGCAAGCACTCCCAGTTCTGTTGTGGGCTGTTTCGACTGCTTGGTTTTACAGCCTGATAGCAGCTCTTTTAAAACAGTTTGTGTATGTGAGATATACAAGTTTTCCCTGTTTCTGTATGCCCTTTCCCAGAGAGTAAGCATCTGTGACTTTACAGCATTGTACCACTCAATTTGTGCCCTTTCCATCTCTGTCTCTAAAATGGGAAGCTACAGCAGCTGATGTAACAGGGCTCATACGTTTCACCTGAGAGATTTCTGATGTCCTGGGGAGGAGAAGGGAATCTGTGTGTGTGTGTGTGTGTGTCTTGATACAGAGACATTTAAGCCCAAAGGAAAGATTTCCATTGATTATAACACAGTTTAAATCTGGTCTGTAATACCTAGTAAACAACAAATCATGTTGTGATCCTTTTAAGTCTTCACTGTTACATAAAATCAGGGGAATTATTCTTATTCATTATCCCTTCCACTCAAACCTTTTGGGTATAGCGATGCATTCAGTGATAAAGAAAATACTGCAGTCAATGGCTTTGGAAAACCACTAGAAAAAAAAACTTGTGTGCAGGATTGGCTCAGTTTGTATCCTGCTAAGTAGCTATTGTGAAACGTTAGTGATTTACCAAAAGCTGTAGGGAAAAACAGATCACAGTAGACTTGTTATTTCATAGCTAAATCATGGAGAAATTTTTTTTTAAAAGTCCAATGATGTCAGAGGCTTTTTGTAGCTTGTAGATTTTTCCTCACTAGAACTCAATTTCACTACAAACAAAATTACCTGGAGTAGGTCCCAGGGGGGAGCAGAGGGAGAAATCCTTTAGTGCTTTCAAAATTGGTGACAGAAGGAAAGTAACTGCACTTTAGCTAAGACTGTTTTTTCTTCAAGCTCAGATTTTACCTTCTCTAGTAAGACTGACTATGGCATACTTAAGACTGGTATTTGCAGTCTCAGTCCTCCTTATGATCCTGACTGCCCAGAACTCTAAAACTGCCTCTAACATCTGAAACACAGGAACAAACCACATAGGAGAGTTTATCTTGTCTTTTTCACATGTTCTATTTTTAGTAACACTATTATCTGAAATAGAGTTAGTTATAGAAATATGTTTTCTGTTACTGTTCAGTATAGTTACAAAAATAAACAAACTCTGTATTTCAGAGTCATCCTGTGATATGGAGGCCTTGGTCATTTGTCCTCATCTTAGAATCACAGAATAGTGTAGGTTGGAAGGAACTTTTAAGATCATCAACTCCAGCCATTAACCTAACACTGCTAAAACCACCACTCAACCCTGTCCCTGAGCGTCACATCTGCCTGTCTTTTAAATACTTCCAGGGATAGTTATTCCACCACTTCCCTGAGCAGTATGTTCCAATGCTGACAACCCTTTCAGTGAAGAAATTTTTCTTAAAATCGAATTGAAATATCCCCTGGTGCAATTTGAAACCATTTCCTCTTGTCCTATAGCTTGATACTTGGGAGGAAGAGGTGGACCCCCACCTTGCTACACCCTCCTTTCAGGTGGTTGTAGAGAGTGATAAGGTCTCCCCTCCCCTTTTCTCCAGACTAAACAACCTCAGTTTCCTCAGCTGCTCCTCATCAGATTGTTCTCTAGGACCTTCACCAGCTTCACTGCTCTTCTCTTTACACTTTCTAGGACTTCAACAGCTGTCTTGTAGTGAGAGGCCCAAACTGAACACAGTATTCAAGGTGTGGCCTCATCAGAGCTGAGTACAGGGGAATGATCACTTCCCTAGTCCTGCTTCTGGCCACACTATTCCTGATACAGGCCAGGATGATGTTGGCCACCGCGCCACTGCTGGCTCATACTCAGCTGGCTGTTGGCCAACATCCCCAAGTCCATTTCTGCCAGGCAGCTCTCCAGACACTCTTCCCCAAGCCTATAATGTTTCATGAGGTTGTTGTGACCCAAGGGCAGGACCCAGCACTTGGCCTTCTTGAACCTCATACAATTGGCCTCAGCCTGTTCAGGTCCCTCTGTAGAGCCACCCTACCCTTAAGCAGGTCAACACTTCCACCCAACCTGGTGTCATTTACAAACTTACTGAGGGTGCACTCGATCCCCTCATCCAGGTTGTTGATAAAGACAGTAAACATAACTATTTCCAGTACTGAGCCCCGGGGAACACCTCTTGTAACCGGCCACCGGTTTTAACTCCATTCAGCACAACTCTCACCTGGCTATCCAACCAGTTTTTCACACAGCGAAGAGTATGCCCATCCAAGCCATGAGTAGCCAGTTTCTCCAAGAGAATGCTGTGGGAAATGGTGTCAAAGATTTTATTGAAGTCCAAGTAAATATCCACAGCCTCATCTACTAAGCAGGTCACCTTATTGTAGGAGGAGATGTAGATGACTGCTTGGTGAGTTTCTTTTTCGTGCAGTATTGTTTGAAACCCAAAGGTGTCAGAAATACTAGGATTGCTAGTATTCTACTAGCACTAGGAGGCAACTAACTTCCCTATGCAAGCCTCATGACACAGTAACTAAATACCTGGCATTTTTTTCCCAAGGAGATCTGTTTTGTCCTTACAGCTGACTTGGAAGTTGCCTGCCCTCACTCACAGAGGGTGGGATACTACATGGAAGTCAGCCTAGAAAGTCCTGGGTAAGCAGGCTGCCTTATCTCCCTCCCTTTTGGCTACGTGTGGATTTGTGTTTTGATTATCTGCTGCGAAGCCTCCTTCAATGCAGAGTTTAAAGCATGCTCCGGATAGGTGTCTACCTCTGTCCCTGGGAAAATAATGGATGACTTGTTCTGGATGTCATCTCCAAACACATTAAAGATAAAGAAGTTATTAGAAGTGGTCAACATGGATTTACCAAGGGTAAATCATGCTCGACCAATCTGATAGCCTTCTATGATGCTATAACTAGATGGCTGGATGAGGGGAGAGCAGCAGATGTCATCTACCTTGACTTCAGCAAGGCTTTTGACACTGTCCCCCGCAACATCCTCACTAGAAAATTAAGGAACTGTGGGCTAGATGAGGGGGCAGTAAGGTGGATTGAGTCCTGGCTGTGTGACAGAACTCAGAGGGTTGTCATGAATGGAGCACAGTTGGAGGCCTGTAACCAGCAGCATCCCACAGGGTTCAATACTCGGTCCAGTCCTGTTCAACATGTTCATCAATGATCTGGATGAGGGGACAGAGTGTATCCTCAGCAAGTTCGCTGATGATACCAAACTGAGAGGGCTGGCTAACACTCTAGAAGGCTGTACCGCCATCCAGTGAGACCTGGACAGAGAAGAACCTAATAAGGTCCAACAAGGGCAAATGTAAGGTCCTGCACCTGGGGAGGAA
>BJBW01010399.1:31563-53594 GCA_004320125.1 Scolopax mira | reverse complement strand
CACGTTTCTTAATACCTCCAGGGATGGTGACTCCACCACCTCCCTGGGCAGCCCATTCCAATGCCTGACAACCCTTTCAGTAAAGAAATGTTTCCTAATATCCAACCTGAACTTCCCCTGGCGCAACTTGAAGCCATTACCCCTTGTCCTATCGTCTGTAACTTGGAAGAAGAGACCGACCCCTGCCTCTCTACAGCCTCCTTTCAGGTACTTGTAGAGAGCGATAAGGTCTCCCCTCAGTCTCCTCTTCCCCAGACTGAACAACCCCAGCTCCCTCAGCCTCTCCTCAAAAGGCTTGTGCTCCAGACACAGAAATGGCAGACTGTCATGTGTTCTTTTTTTGTAGTTCATCTGCCATTTGAAACTAAGTTACACTTTTACAATTTGGTCTATACTTAATCTGGTATATTATTCAGAAGTACACAAATATTACCATGCATTTAGGAATTGTAAAATATAAATCTGCATTTTTAAACTACAAATACATACTTCAATATCTACAGATAAAACAATGTACTATCTTATGAATTATATTTAATACTTTTTTTTCAGAGAAGTCAAAGTAAAAAATTCAAAACTTTGGAAATTACAATCTCACCACAAATTTAAGCATCTGACTCAGCTGAAAGCATGACCTTTAATGTCCATTCCTGATTTCAAGTAGAATTAAAAGCACATCAAACTTCTTACAGGATTCCCCATCATATTGTGCACTCTGCTATGTTTCGTGAGAACTCAGTACAATGAATTTCAGCTTTGAAAGACGTGACATTATGTACCTGAACTGGAATCCATCTTCTTTGTATATCATTTAAACATGTTCAAAAGGATGTAACCCAGAGTTTAGACTCTGGCCTGGTGGCATTTCTCAGCTGTTTGCTGCTAATAACTAGACAGAATGCAAAGTACTAGGGAAGATCAAAAGATGGTTATAGGATAAAAACGGTTCGATTAAAATCTTGTTGGACATCTGGATGGGAATGGGCTCCTCACAGCTTTCAACACTACCCCTTGATTTCTTTCTCTGAAGAAAACAGGCCGATCAGCAATATGTGTTCATTTTCATTAAACCAGGTGAAATATCTGTTTGGGGTTTTTTTAATGAAGAACTGGTTCTGAAAGATCCTTTACCCCTCTCTTCCCCCCAGAATAAACAAAACAATTGAATTAGGCTTGGGAAACACCATGGTTTTGAATAGAGACTCCATGCTTATTCACTGCCAACACAAGAACAGAGAGTTTGTGCAAATCTAAGACAGAGCTTGTTTTCTGTTTAAAAACTGATGTTTTGTCAATGCTTTTAAACATGAGTGTTTTCCATAAGGCAGTCTGTATATTAAATTACCAGTTTAGCTTTCAAACAAAGTCTACTGTCACAAGATTGTTCTTCCTTCCATATGTTCCAAACTTCAAAGATTTCTCAAATCTCCGTTTTGGTCCTGATGCTATTCTATTGAGAACAGGCACAAACAGAATTTGTGAAACACAAAGGTAATGAAATTACAGAATCTGTCACTTTGATCTGTTTTCCTCAGTATGCCACACAAACCAGACATAGAAATGCAAATCTGAAGATAAACAGCTCATACACTGTTGAAGCCCTGTGCATTTTCAGCATTTCCTTTGCTGAGACCCAGCCCCTACATAGAGAAACGACCACCATTAAGAGCACAGATAGATCTGCTTGCAAAATACTTAATGCTGCCTGTGGGATAAACATTCATACACATCAAGACTCCACTGAGTACATATAAATTAAATATAGCATTTGAAAATACAATAAGCAAAGATGTTTCATGAATTTACAGCCAATCTGAGCAAGTGTAGATCAAGCAGAGTACAATCTATTTAAGTTACAGACTTTATTGACACTGCAGCATTATCAGCAGTTGTGTGTTGTACAGGAAAATCAGGATACCACTTGGTGAACTTAATAGGATGAAAATATAGATGAAGACATAGGTCGATGCTGACTTTGGTTGAAATGGTTTGCAGTGATAGTCTGCCTGGATGAACTAACACTGAACAGTCACTTCTTCCCTTCCATGCAACTGACAGCAGGAAAGTGATACAGCCCAAAAGCACAGACACAGAAACCAAACCAAAGAAAGGGAACTTGGGCCACTAAAAAGATCTGCAAGAAAAAGGCACAGCTGCTTGCCCTTCCTCAAGCTAACTAATGAGTGAGAGGGAACATCATTATCGCCAACATTTGTACCTTTCATGTTGGCTTCAGCAGATTGTTTTCTTCTTCAAGCCAGTAGCAGATAAACAAAACTGCCAGCGATTCCATGATAAACATGAAAGTTGATCGAGATCAAATCACTGTGACCCCCAAATTGGTCACACCCTAAAAGTTCAGAAGCAGAATGCTCTTTCACACATCCAAAAATCTGACTGTGATCTATTGCTCTTTCAATATGAACAGTAATATCAACTGGCAAATTGTCAGTATTTTTTCAAACAGTAAATGGAAATGTAAAAATCTCTTTCCTTATATCAAGACCAAGGTCAAACCAAAACTGTCTGTACCACTTCTCAGTCAGAGATCAAACCTAGCGTCCCTAAATGGGATGTCAAGAGCCATCCCTCAAGGTTAGTTATGTTAGGTAATGGCTATAAGCAAGTCGATAACAATTGCTAAATAGCCATTTCTTTTTTGCAGCATGTTCTCACTGATATCATTAGATCTGCTTATGGTCACAGGTGAAACTTTAGGATCTGAGCTAGGTGACTGCAGATGGTGTATCATCCACCTTGCAGCAGAAATATACAGTGGTGAAGAAAGATGATTCACCTTGCATAAGGGAAAATCAGAGCTGCTGCAGAAACAGCACAGCTTTTGTCAGCCCTGACCTGGAGGCCAGCCTATGAGGCAACTTCTTCAATTTATTCCTAGGACAAGATATGAGGACTAAGCACACAGCTGGCAAAAATTAACGTTTTTACCTTTTTTGCTTAGCTACATTGCCACTGCACAGGCCATGACCACAGTCAATTAGGTCTGAATGAGCACTGCAAAAGGAATTAGGTCAGCTAGGAAACTGAAGAATAAGCAGGAGGTCCACAGAAAGCAATGTTGACTTTGGTCAACATCCAGAGAGAAAATTTTCACACTTCTTTCAGTCTCACACTTTCACAGTGGCAAAAGACTGAGTGTCATTGTATGACCACCTCCTACTTTGCTGATAGCTCCAGTGTCAGTAAATCTGTAGAAAAATTGCTTTTTGGGAAGGTCCTTCCCTCAATGCAGGTCTTGGGCACCATTAATTCACACTTGGAACTTTGAGGGCATTCTTTATCCATGGAAAGGTCTAACAAAATGGGACTCAAGATACATGTATCTTCCCTTCACCATCATGCAAGTGCTGACTTACTCACCAGCAAGGTGTGTATCTTTTCACCACAGCAAGTTTCAGTGACCTTAATCTGACTATTCATGTTGGAAGCATCTACTTCAGTCAGTCTACTTAGTTTATTTAACAAATTATAAGGAAACAATTAGTATATAGTCTCAGTATGGAAGAGATTCTTTGCTTTTTCCTCTGACAAGCTCATAACAATCCATACCAGTGGAAACTGAAGCTAACTGAATTCCGGCTGGAAGTTTAATCACTGCAACACCACAATGCTAAAGCAGAAGCTTTAGCATTGCCTGATGCCATTAAATCAAAGCTAGTTATCTTTTCAAAGATGTACTATGACTCAGACACACATCCATGGGTCTGACATAGCAATTATTGTTGTGGTTTGTTGTCCAATATTATAAAGGATATCACTAAAGATCTTGGCTCTACCTCTGGTCATAGAACATTTTAATCTACGGTGCTATTCATTTTACATTCACTGTGTCAGAGGAAAACATAAAATGAATCACTCTGGATATCAACTCAAGTCACTTAAACATGTAATGAGGACTAAAAAGATACAAATTATTTTATTTTAAGATATTTTTGCAAGCATACTTTTACATGTTTTTACAATGTCCTTGGGATTGTTTTGGTTTCTTTTTTTAGGAGAACAACTAACTTGTGATAAACTAATTGTATTATTAAGAAGGAAATTATTCAAAGAAAACAAGTGACTGGAGTGACAATCATTACTAGAGAGTGGTTGTCTTGCTTGTTTATCACAAGCTAGGGAAAATCTGGCTTATTTGGGAAGGAAGGGTGGGAAGTGACTATCAAAATGCTTTCAGAATTATTCCAGCTGTGTGTGCTTTTGGATAGCTCAGTCCACAATATGTGAATAGAAGGCAAAGAGAAATTTTTCCTCAAAAACATTTAATGTAAACTAATAAGCAGAAGTTAAATTAATGGAAATGATTGATAAAGTAGATAACATATAATTACAATAAAGTCCCCATAGAACCCAGGAATATAAAATTAACAGCTGGCTACTTCAAAAATACTTAGAATACTTCAAAAATACTTTCTAGTTTGATTATCATTCGCAAATTCTCCTTCTTCGGATTTACGTTGAGGGTACGATTGTGGCATAAGAGCATTTTTGGAAGGAAAGGAGTGTCGAGAGCCCTTGAGCCTTCTCTGTTTCACCTTTCCTCTTCCAATCAGCACCAGAAAAAAAAAAGGTACTGTTATGTTCTCCTAATACCACTTTTCTCCTGTAGAACATTGGCTGATAGCTGGTCTCCCAAACTCTTTAGTTTTTGCAACAGTTTATCTGGAAATTACTTCCTGAAATTATCCACTTAAAACAAATAAGTAAAACCCAGCTGTTCTGCTCAGTTAGAAACTATTGGATACACAGACACACAACACTAGAAGCAAGTAGAAAGAAGAAGATTTGTGAGCAAATTCAACAGGCAAGGCATTCAAGAAAACCACAAGAAGAGCCACAAGGTATGTCACTAAGTTAAATCCTCAGGAATGAGCATATGAAGAGGACAAACTACATTTCCTTCAAGTATTCTCCTATTCCCAAAACATTTAGAGCCAGAGCTTTTCTTAAGCCAAGAATGCTTTCATGCATTTATTAATTCTCAAGAGAATATTCTAAAGAATTTGTGAAACCTTTTAATACCCTCAATGTCCTGCAGCAAGGATTTCCACTGATTAACAATGTATCACACAGAGAATTGTCTTTTTTGTTTTGCTTTGAATTTACTGCCTGCAAATTTCATCATGTAATCTTTACCAACATTCAATAGCTATATATGTATATATTTTTAGAAGGGTAAATACTACTGAAGTCTAACTTGCTCCTCTCTCTTCAACCAGTTTTGGCTGAATTAGACAAGTAATAGCAAAACAATCCACATCAACCACTCATCTCAAGTTTGCTTCCTGCAGGATCCCTGAGGCACTATCCCCTTTGTCCAGGGTTTCCCACCCTTCCCCGGAACAGGTATCATGAGCTCCTCCAGCCACAGGGAGTCAGCAGAATTCAGACACCTCTTTCAGGGAGATTTCTGGGACCTATCAAGGCAGTGGCACCCTTCCTGTCACAATCACAATTTCTTTCTCAGAGTCAAATTCAGAGAAAGAGTATTAGGAATAGCTTGTCTTGCTCTAATAGAGCAGCTGTATCATAAGTACATAAAGGGTGGTGTCGGTCTTTGCTCCATTCTCACATCAATCATGAAGGCAAAATCTTCTCCTACTGACAGACCCTGCCTTGGCTCTTGCCAAGTTTGAATACTGTGCTGTTACTTATTTAACTTTGGTACTTGCAATCTACACAGATAGACAATCCTGGTTACATGTATCTTTTACTGAGCTAGAGAAAATTAGAAGCAGATGGTAGCATTATGTATATTATGTGTACCTGCAAAAAACAAGCGGCCTCTGTTCTAAGGTTCTGGTTCAGAGCTATCTGACATCAAGAGAGGTGCTTTCACCAGTCTGAACAGGTACCATGCCATGCTGCGAGCTCTTGGTGGTCATTTTCAAAGCCATGGACAAATGGCCTGGTTCTCATCACACACAGCAAGTAGGCTCCTGGGTGATGCACCCTGTGCACTTGTGCTAATGGGAGGCAGAGAGAGAGGCGACTCATCCATACCTGCTCCTCTCTGGCATCTGAGGTGGTTTCATCCCTCAGGAGCTCGCTCGCTGATGAGTTGAGCAAGTGCAAACTATAGACAGGACTCTTCGCATTTCACGGAAATCAGCATCATGTCAGGTTTAGAGCTGTGACAATTTTGCATATACAGTGAGAAGAAAGCACAAGATCTCGCTCCCCACCTCTGAGAGCCACAAACTTCCACATCTATACAGCCCAAAATGAACAGACTTCAGTAACTATCCTGTAACTATGCAGTAACTATCACTTTAGCAGCTTTTCCCCACTCCCCAGTTTTACTCAACTCCTCATTTTCCATCACCAGCTAAGTGAGATAGACCTTTAGAAAATACGGCTATGCACAAAGTGCTACATTTGCATCCATCAGAAAGGAAAAGTATAGATAAGGTGTGAGTCCTGCTAAAAACCTGCAATTAAAGAAACTCTTGTCTGCACTCCATAGTCAAGTTGTGTTTATACAGCAATTTTATCCAGCTTGTCATCTTATCAGCTTTCAGACCTTCATATATTTCAGATAAGTCATCAGGTAGCTACATTATGCTGTCTCCTCAATTATTTCTGTTAGATATCATTAACAGGTCATATTATAAAGATCTCATTGTTTTAGAACTGTTTTTCTGGCTAACGACTAAATAAAAATTCTTTATCCAAGTCAACACATTAATGTTTTAAAACATTTTAATTGCATCTAGAAAGATCCCAGATATTAATTTGGAAGCACTTCTCTAAGTTGCATACAGCCTGTATGATTTTGTTAGAATTTACAATCAATTTGAATTAGCATTTACATTTAAAATGAAATGTTTCATAATCCAGTGTCATTCTCTTAAAAAACATTAAAATTATTGAGAGAAGACAAGCTACTTTTTTTCACTTAATCTAGGAGGGTTTTTTTCTTTTCACTAATAGTATAGACACATATACTGTCCTTTCAAAGATGGTAAAAATTGATGGAAAGTAATTAACCGCATAAATTAAGCTTTCCTATCACCCTGAAATGAAATGACTATCACAAGATGCTAATTAGCTGGCAAAGTATCAGGAAAGAGTGGCTGGCAAGGGCATTCAGGAAAAAAAGAAAAGTACCAAGTTTTATTTATTACAATTATCCAATTCTCATGTGCTGCATGCCTCTGGCTCCCCTATTCAAGATCTCTGTATAAGGATGGGGTGGCTGTTTCTTTTCTCCTCAACAGAAGATAAAGAAGGGTCAAAGAGTACATGCAATGTCAATCTCATTTCTAAGTAAAATTCAGTCAGCTATGAGCATAATTCAGAATATAAAGTAGTGATGCTACAAACCATAGAGCTTGGGCTTTTTTTTTCCCTCCCACAGATACGACCTATACATCAAGCTGAATTGTAGGTACCTCCTCCACATGCTAAATTATACAAACCACTGCATTTTCTTTGAGCTTTCTGGCACACCTCTATAGAAAAAATGCCCCCCCCTTCTTTCACTCAAATATATATTAAAAAAAAAGGCAGGCTTCAGTGGCAGTGATTCTCATTATTTCTATGCATGAGCTATGGCACAGCACCCAATGTGGCAGGAGGATGTCCTGTGCTCTCCCTACTTCTAAGAAGGGAAAAAAAGCAAGGATCTGGTTCAATGGTCTCTGAGACTTTCACAATCCTTACAGGACTACATGATTCAATCTTACAAAAGCAGTCAAGCCAACGGGAAGGGGTAATAACTGAATTTGCCACAGTTGCTTTCCAGTGCATGTGGCTGGTTGGGCCAAGTGTTTACAGACATAGTTTCTTCAGTAATTTACTTAAAAAAATAGATAATGGGTATAAATGCTAAAAGAGGAAACAAAATAATGGCTATAATTCTGGGCCACTTCTTTCCTCCTATAACTTCCCATATTCCCCAAACTCTAAAGATTCAAAAGCATACACTGCAGTCATACAGTGCAGCTGCCAGGTCACAACTGAGGGGTAATGGTATCTGCTGGACTTCAAGAGCAAAAAGCAAGAGCAAACACAGGCAAGGCACCCTCAAAACCTCCTGCTGACTGGAGAGGAAAAGCCACATTTCCTACGGGGTCCTTCCTTGTTTATGTCTAGGAGTTTGTTTGAGACTAAAACCAGCTACCTTCTCTGTCACTTTTAAAATGTACTGTATCTCTCCTCTCATCCATGCATTTTTTCAATAAATTACATATGTTAGTAATAGAAAACACAAGCTACACAATGTGGATTCCCAAATTCTTAAGAGTTAATTAGTACTTCACTGAAGGGCCATTTAAGAAAAATGGACTTTTATTACTATGACTAATCAGAGCAATGCTGTTTACAGTAAGGGTATACTGTGGATGCCTCTAGACTGCTCTTGCAATATAGAAGAAAAATTGGCAGCACATGGCATATATTGGCTTGCATCCATGCTGTTCCAGGTTGGTTATATTTACACTGCTCCGTAGAAAGCAGGCCCCAGTGGATATGTGGAAACTATGTCAATATATCTGTGTTCAGCAGCCAGGGTTTCCTCTAAGAGAGAAAAAATTGGTTTTGTGCCAAGGGGAGGCCAGAAGACAACTGACACCAGACAATCAGAGAGCTGGGGCCATGGTGTGAAACAGAGCATGAGCCAAAATGACAGCATAAACATATCCATGAGATGCATGTCACACACTCACACATGTAAATCACTTTAAAAGATTTTGGAAGGACACCAATAACTTCAAAAATTATTTGTAATCTAATCACTAGGTGGGCATTTACCACTACAGCACAGTATCTCGGGTCAGGAAACTAGAGAGATATGAACCTTTTCCTTCTGCTTTCATTTTGCTTGCTTTCTATGCCAGCAATATTTTGTGCACACTGAGTTTTGCTGCTCTCTCTCCACCTGTGCTCCTGCAGTTCTGTGCGTATTTCATCCAGAGATAGATAAGAAAAACAACAGATACCGTTGACATAACGATATACAGTGGGAATAGGAAGGGCATCACTTTAGGCAAAGCTTTTACTTCTGGTTTGGTTGGGTTTAAACCAGCAAGATTTCACTGTGCCTCTTTCTAAATTATTTTTTCCCTGACAGGCATTTTTTCTGGTGATTTAAATCATTTACTTCTTCACAATACTTAAGGTATTTTATAGCAACACAAATGTAATTTTAATCATTTTTCTTTCCTTTTTCTCTCCAAGTCCCTGCATTCTGCTTAAGTTTGACCAAAGAGTCAGTCTAGCAGTCAACACGACTGCACTTACCATGTAAAACAGCAAGAACCAATTCTCACTGGACCACTATTCAAACTGATGTTTATTTTGGCACCAGTATTATGGTATGTCTCTGCTAACATAAACTACTAACTGTGATAATAAACGGACAACAAAGTTCTCTCGCAGAAGCCATCCATCTGTTACTTGCTGTAGAGGTATTGATTTGTATTCTGCATGTGTAGCCACATTACCACACAATATACATAATACAACGATGCAATTACTGAAACTAAGAGCTAAATCTTCATTTGTCTCATAGGTTGATCAAATAAAAATAATAGACTTGTGACATTCATACCCAAGCAATATTATCACTTCTATTTCCCCATTTTGAGGCCAAGGAAAACATACTCACATAAAACATACCTAGCAGTATCTGGAGAATAACAAAAGGTTTCAAAAATTATGGTATTGTAATAACTCTTCTTTCAGAAAGCTGATTAGGCAATCTTAATGGGAGGTTCAGAATTTCAACAACAACAAAAAAAATCCTCTGCTCTGTTTAATGAGATCATTTAATGCAGAACGCTCAATTATAGTTTTATGAAGACTTCCACACATCCCTTTAATTGCTCTTTCCCATTCTAATTAACCTCTTGAATGCCAATCTAGCTTTCTTTCTGGCATGCCCATTACTATGCCTTTTAAGTGTGATCCAGTAACCCAGAGCAATAGCAGGACATACAGCAGACATCCTCCACATCATGCGAGATCCCTCCAAGGAACATATTGGACACAGCATGTTGCAGGCACCTTCGCGCTGCATCTGATGAGTTATGAGGCACACACGCTGCTTTCTGAAGAACTATATGTTTTGCTCTCTGGTCTTAGCAGACCTTTTTCTTTAATCAAACTATTCAATGAAAAGGGGTCCAATTCATTATTTTAATTAATATATTTCACAGATCAGCTAGTCATAGGAAGACCTACCAAAAACTGTGCACTTTTCTCTCTCCCACGGTGAAGTGAAACTCCCCTATGATTGACTGAATGCAGATAAATTCTGCAGCACCTTGTCATTATTGCACTACAAAGATGACCCATATTCCAACCTGCCTTTCAGGGACAAGCTTTTGGGTAATATTTTTGAGGAGTTGTGTAAGTGATCCTGTAGCAGGAGGAAAATATGTATTTTGAAAAGAAGCCAAAGATTTTTTTTTTTATTAGGATGCCACCAGAAATGTAAATTTAGATCACTTACAGAAAAATGTTAAGAATAAACTTCTTTAATCTTTTCCTCTTTCCCAGACAAACTAGTACAAGATTAAACTACTACTCCAGACACTGAGTTTCTTCACAATGTGAGAGAAAAATATTGCAGGCAGACATGAAAAATACATATAGTATATCTGTGCCCTTAGTTTCCACCTAAGGCAGGGCAAAGTTTGCACAAAGGTAAGAAAATAAACCAGTAAGGGAAACTTGTCTAATAGGAAACAGAGACTAAAACATTCGCACTATAAAGAGACAATAAATTGCCATAAGGAATCCTGGATTAAGCTACATAAAATCAAGGAGAAGTATAAAGACTGAAAATTCATAGATTTCTGCATAGGCAGAGGAGAGAAGCAGTCGTGGAGATATAAACAATCTTGCTGAATGTTTGGTTCTTCACATGACTTCTCTGGTTCTTGTCAAGTGCCCCCATAGCATGAAGATCTCTACACTCATAAATATTCCCCTGACCATAACTTATCTTGTTTTCATTCAAACTTCCTTGAACTCAGAGTTAATTTTCTATAGAAGAAAGTTTGCAAGCACATGTATCTCCCTCACATTATCTACCATCCGTGGACGTCTATTTGTACTAAGAGCGTATTAGTAGATTACAAAAGCAAAGTGAAATGGATGGCTGTAAAACACAGTAAGTTTCTGAAATCTCATGAAAACTCAATATGCTTTACACAGAAGCTACTAAATAGGGCAAATCTTAGCTGTAAGTTAAATGGGTACAAGCATCACATCTCAACCCCGTGTGTTAGTCACCCCTGGGAAGAACAGCTTTTGGACCAAAACAGTTTTACTGCATTGAGAGTATTATTTGCCATTAATCAATAAGCCAGTTTCCTGAAACAACACCAGCCCGCCTGCTTATTTTGTTATATTCCTGTTTTCCCCTCAGATGGACATTTCTTGAATGGGAAGCCTTACTGAACACCTCCTCATTGAGCAAGTATGTTTTGAAAGTCAGCCTCCATCAAATAATGTTCTTGCAGCTCTTACACCAAAATGAGTATGTCACCAGTGCCTGTGTCCAATGTCCACCCCCATTATCTTCTTAGAAATAAAGCATTTTCAGACCACACCTCTGACAGTCACTAATGCTTGCAGGCATGGCTGTCAGTGAAATGTCACGGGCTGGCATTGACAAGCAACACCAGGGAGACAAATGGTGGGCTGGAATGAATGGTAGCTTTTTGACATCCCCCCAGGTATCTGAGTGGTTTGAGGGTCAGAGCGAGGAAAAAGAATTCCTAAGAGCTGGACAGAGGCTACAGAGAACTACAGTACCTATACAATAAAATTATAAAGGCAAAGCAAGTGCAAAAGGACAAAGACAATGTCAATTTGAAAAAATCTGCACCTCTTAGACTTTAAAAAGAAAAAGTATGTTTAAAAGTAATGCTGCCCCTAAGACTGAGAGGAACTGCGTATCAGAGAGCTTGGGAGCCCTGAGCAATATGATCAGTTTCTTCCAATTGAATTAAAGTTCACCAGGACACATACTCGAGATAAATTTTGGGGAACAGTACTCCCTCTCCTCCCAGCTTTTCTTTTGTAAGCCACAGAGAATGCTATAAGCACATACAATCAACTTAAGAGTTCAGAAATACCTTCCAGGTCTCTAGGCTAGACTTTACAGAAGCAGTTTTTAGTTTTCTTCTAAAACAGAAACTAACAGTATATGGGTATTTTGTGATACAGGGAATAATGTGACAGACTTAAAAATACACTAACTGCATAGATCACACGCCAAAAAAATTGCAACCTCTATGACAAAGCAAGTATGTTTTGTAACTAAGAAAAATTTTCAGCTCATAATATTTTCAGTATAATGCCTGGAATATTCCTGTGTTTCTGCTGTAAACCACTCTCTTTAAAGTCCTAACAAAATCACTGTTTATGACAACAAGCCCCTCTTTCCCATGACTCCTGCTATTTCAGACAGTTCATTATTTGCTTCTTTAAATATCTTTATTTTAAAAATTTTATCCATTTCACTGAATCACTATCATATAATATCAAATAACCAATTTCTGTGGCAGATATTTACTCCTAGGTGATGAATCAAGGCTTTCTCTCTTTTCAGATGAGAGGGCTTAGGTCAATCCTAGATTTATTGTAACAGGCTATTATTCTAACGCTTTTAATACTCTGAGATTCTTAACAACAGGTATATGTTTGAGAGTTTTGTCTTTATTTTTTTCTACCATTATTAAAGAATTATTTATGGAAACAATTATTTCTGACAGAGAAATAAACATGCTGACCACAGTATATTGAAAAAGCATCTGCAATTACTGTTATGATTATCATTTGAGTAACAAACCATAATAACTCTAAACATCCAAAAGAAATACGGTTTCTGAAGCCTGTTTTTCAAGTGCAGAAGCTATCCATTCACGCATACATTTATAAATAACAAACCAAGCTTCTAGTTTATTTTTTCATGCAAAGATTGAATAGAAAAATCTGAACTTTGTCCAAAATTTGATACTGTATATGTTTATCTTTGGCTCAGGTACAGCACCACATAAATACAGCACTTGGTTTTAAGTATGCAATTTTATAGCATTGCAAGATTATTTAGCTTTTAGTGGTGACAGCAGAGAGCAATGGATAAACTGTCACACTGCACCAAAACTTTCAGTTTTTTGAAGAAGGAAATAAGGAAAACCAGAATTAAACTGGGAAAATAGCACATAAAACCAAAAATGGTCATGCCAAACCATTAAGATAATGAACTTCTGCTATCTCTTCTGTACTGCAGAGGTAGACTGGAATAATAAAAAAAAAAACAAAACATTGCCAACTTCTATAAAGTTGAGAGTGTTTCTAAAAATGTAGCCAAACCCCTTCTATGGTGAAGATCATAAGCTACATATGTATTTCCTTTTTGGGCAATTACTGCAATTAAACAAAAAAACCCTAAACAAACAAACAATATCAGAAGCAGTCTTCTGGTACAAAAGTTTCTTTTTGTACTTTTTAAATTTTAAGACATACTCACAAACTCTGAAATGCAAATAAATTATACAGTTGAGTGCAAATGAATGTTCATCCATATACTGTGTTTCACAATGATGAACTTGGGTACACAACATGGGAAAAATTAAGGAAGTTCAAGTAAAACCTCAAAAAATGTCCTTCAAGACTTTGTATAAACCCTCCTAGTATAAACCCAGATGCCTGTCCCCAGCTGTTCCAGTGTAAAAGACTCATTGAAAGGAATGCAAACCTCACCAGAAAGTCTTGGCGCTCAGTCCCAGTATCCTTCTAAGATCTGAGGATGTCTCACTGAAAGCTGTTTTTCTCCATTTTTTTCTCCAATCCTAAAATTGTCTGCAGAGTTTCTGAAGGAAACATTACTTTATAAAGGAGGACTTGCTTCTTTGCAAAACAAATTTGATCAAAAAAATTTAGCAAAACAAATTTAGCATCCAACCATTCAAAGTCAAAAAACAATAGTAGTGCATGGCACAATTTACACTTATAAATCCTTCAAGTTCTTCCAGACTAACAGCATTGCAGGCAAAAATCCTAATCTGATACAGTTACTGTCATTTCAGAAACTAATCCAAATTTTAAAAGTAATTCACTAAGGTTCAGATACGATTCTAATTACTTTGGTGTAAACTTCTACTGGTCCAGTGAACCCCTGGCTAAAGGACTGACAGCGGGACAGCAGTTTCACCTGGGAACACAGGTATTCTGGCCTCTCAGAAAAGGTACTAGCAAATACCACCACCACCACCACCTTCAGTAACCTCTTGTCCTTAGGTCTCTCTCAAAATTGCAGAACTTCAAAGACAGATGCAGCAGAGACTCAAGGAAGGATGATGCTGCATTTCTCCCCTCGAGCCTCTGCTCTGTTCCCAGAAAAGGCAGTTTACATTTTGCTGAGATGGGGGCAGAGCTTCTGACCGAGGTAAAACTCCCATTTCAGTGCTAAGTGCATCTGCCAGAACTTTGAGGTGACTGGGATGCATCCAACCTATACCACTCACCCCCCTTTAAAAGATGCTGTTAACAAACTGAGATGCTAGCTGTTTAAGTGACCTGACTGAAATTGGAGTATTTTGTTTAGATTTTCCCAAAGTAAATTTAAATATTTCAGCAAAAGTGGATAGGTTCCCATGTGAAAATTCAATTTTAATGGAATTTCCCTTTTCACTGCAGATAACACTGGCAGAAAGTTCCCAACAAAATATAAACTCCATAATGACTGGAAGCAAAAAAGCTGTCTGGTTAATCCACTTTACTAATCTTAAACAATATTAAGAAATAGGAACTCGGGTCTAAAAATCAACAATGTGTATAAGAAAACAACAGAAATATTGCTCTTTTCACTAATGCAAATATGAAATATTGAATACACAGAACTAAGGAATAGAAGCTGCTACCTCAATCACCCATTTTGCATATGGAAGCGAGTGCTCAGCTTAAGCTTGGTTTCAAAACATTTGGTCTATCCTGGCCCCACATGAGGAACAAAACCAAGATGTAAATGTGCAACACCACTTACCCACAAGTACCCAAAATACATCCAAAGGGCTTTTGGGGAAGTTAAGCATTTCCTTGATTCTCCCAAGAAAAGAATAAGCAGTGGCGTAGCTAGAATCTATTCAAGAGTTAGTGATCTTCAAGCCTGCAACAGAGACACTGATATTTTGTGTAAAGCTGGTATTTTAGTACCCTGGCTGTTCTCTGGCTCATCCCCTCACACTAATTTTTTATCGCTGAAGTAAACGCCATTTAATCTTGTCATAGAAAAAAAACCAGTACGGTTAAACAAAAGGTTTATTTTTTAAGAATTTTTGATAGTACTAGCTTCCAGAGGCTTTTCTTTGGGACATGACTTTTCTTTGAGACACCTGTTGGCAGAAGGGAAAGCGAATGGCATGCACACCTGCAGGCACTCCTTGTGTGGTGCTCGCAGGCATTTTGCTACCCATCCAGTCAATTGCAGCAAGTCCTAACACTAGATGCATCTCCTTCTGCAATACTTGCTTGAAATCTTGTTCCCTTGCCAACTTGTTTAACAACATTCCAGAGCTAATCAAACTTTTTCATTTGTTTTTGGCTGCTTCTTTATCAAAACTTTACAAAACTTTAACTTCAGCCTCATGAGCCCTGCAGCTGTAAATTAATTGAATAAAATTTACAAACATTATGCACTGATAAAGCACTTTCAAAGCTTTTCCCTATTCATTTGACTTAGCTGCCTGGCATTACAGTTTTGCTTGACACAAGTTCAGAGCTTCTGGAAACCTTCCTAATCCCACTCTCCAGGCCTTGTGCCTATTCATGCAACCATGTTAACCCGAATCCAGAAAATTAATAAATCTCAAATGGTTTTTAAATTTTTAAGCCTCAGAAAACTGCCTTCGTTCACATTCCACCTTCTTTATATTGTGGACATCTTGTTTCACAGAGTAACTCTTACTTGAAAGACCTAAGTGGAAACCAATGTAGCCCACAAAGTTACTGACATTTAATAAAATATCTCATTATTGTGGGTTGAAGCATAATTGCATTTAATGCAGTCATTCTGAACTCATCTGTTTATGTTTCAATGCAGTGTCTCCATGTCAGTGTTCAAACTAAATCTTTTCAACAGAATCACTGGATGATTTCTTTTATACTAAAGAGCAAAAAATCCTTTCTACCTATATACTAATCCATGTCCTCATCATTTCTCTTAATAGGTCTGATTAGATCAGGAAGCACTACTTCTCTGAGACACATCATGCTAGTGCTGGTAGTAATCTAATATGGATTTCTTACATTCTGTGCTGAAGTAGGAGTACAAACTATAGGTATTTAATGAAATATTTGACTGCATGGTAAAGGGATATTCTTATACCTTTTATATGCTTAGTGTTTTGCAAACAACTGCCAAACAATAATCTTTAGGGATTACTCTGACAAAAGTCTTTAGGGATTACTGGTTACATGAAATCCCAGGATCTTCAAGTTGTTCCTAGTAGAGCTTACAGGAGAAGCACATGGAAGTAAATATCCAGGGTGTAAAGAAATGGTTTGCTACATGTAGGCATAAAGAATAACGGAGGACTATATTGACTTATAATATACATGCATATAGGTCAATGAAGTTTCAACAGGGATGAATTTGTCCCAATATCTTTATCTCACCTAATCCTCCTTTCATTTCTATTTTTATGGGCAAAAAACTACAAATGACACAATGCTAAAATGATGTCAAGTTACAGAAATACTACTCTATTAACTGAACAAAAAAGTTTTCCAAAAGTATCATGTGCTTGGGGGGGGGTGGGGGTGGGGATGTTCCCAATAGTGATATACCAGAAGAAAATTTCATAAAATTTTCATGCAAGCAGCAAAATAACACAATTCAAAACAAAGTCCATAACATAAATAACATACTGGAATGCATTCAGGCATATAGCAGATGAGGAGAATACAAAACGTTAATGTTTTGGCAGTCTAATACTTTTAAGAGAATCAGATCATCATTTGTGTTGGACCACTAGATCAACAGATGTAATGAAACTTCAAGAAAAAATTTGTAAACATATTGTAAAAAAACATCAGAGCTATTAAATGACCCAAACAAATATAAAAGAACAATGTTTTTTTTATCTCACTTTATTCATAATTCAAACAAGGACTATGACTGTCAAATATTTCATGTGCAATTTTTAAGCAATCAAAATCTAAATAAACTGGGAACCTAAAGGAAAAGCACTTTCAAAGGCATAGAATAGTCCCCATTCCCACAGAAGGAAAACAGAATTTGGACACATTATTAGCATTTTTGCTTTGAAAAGCTCCCACATGAATCAACTGTGCCCTTGAGACCAAGTATTTGAAATGCCTTCCATTAATTTTAAGAAGAAAAAAAAATATATCTCATAAAAATACTGTTTGTATTGTAGGCATGGCACTGATGGAGACCAGGCTAGCCTAGGTAATGATAGTTCCTAAAACCTTGATATGAATTATATCCAAAGCACACTGAGAAGTCACAAAGTTAGGAAGGCTTGCCTTTATGCAAACAGCACAACATGGTTTTAAAAACTAATGGTTTTGAGCTTGTTTTCAGCTTTAACCCAAGCCTTTAAGAAGGATTATGCTCTATTCCATACCATCTCAGTGTCATTCAAAGAGAAATCCTTTTCTGAATTCCTCATGCCAATGTTTTGATAGCAAGAAGTTAGGCAAGTTTATAAAACACCTGAACTGAAGAGCAGGAACCCTATTGTCACTTCCATGTGAGTACTAGGGAAAATACTGTGGCAGGCTATATATTATTTATATAATCTGCTTAAAGGGACTTTGCTTTGTACTCCAAAATCCTGCCAAACAAGCTCAAACAACACCTAACATTACTGTCCGCATATTAGCTGGTTGGCAGCTATTTATCAATACAGTATAGGAAATAAAGGCTGAATTTATTTCTGCTCTTTTACTAGTGATGCTGGTAAACTCTGATGATGCTGCAAGAAAGGAGATCCTGACCAGATAAATGCATAAATCTCTCAATTATATTGTCGCTTCAATACATATGAGAGTAAAAAGGAGTGCAAGCCTAAAAATTCATAAAGGCTGTCAGAGAGATGCAGAAGACCTTGCTAAGTACAGTTAACAGCCAATACAGCCAATAATGTTATGCTTTTTTAAAAATGGAGACGTTTTAAAATATAATGGTGGCACTGCATAACAATCTAACATGAAACTCAGTGCAACACTCACGATATCTATAATAAACCGAAGATACATCCCTTCATCAGAATAAACCAACTTTTAATGAAATGTAATTTAAAAATGAATAGTAGAAATTGCACATGGGTTGCACAGTATGAAAACTCACAGACCTTAATAATTATATTTTTTCAATATATGGTTCTTATCTAAGTTTTCCTAGCTGTTTTACCATCACTGTTTGTTATTTACAACATTAGTTGCCCCTTTGCAAAAGAGTAGTGATTTGGAAGAACTGGGCAAATTTTTCTGGAAAATAAGATACTCCTTGTTTTCTCCTAGTTTATTTTTATTCACAACCTGTGCTCAAACTGAAATAACTTAAAGAGGATGCTGCAAGCAGTTGCCAAACCACACAGAGACAATTCCAATAGCAGAATGCTCAGATGAAATCACTTTGTCCAGGCAGGTGGTCAAAAACCACTCTTCCAGCTTGTGATCTCTCTTTCTGACATCAGCAAAGTGCCTTCCTGCACCAGTTGTACTACCTTCATGTGACCCTGTGTCAAAGACATATCCCAGCAGGGATGAAGGCCACCTCTAACCACCGTGGTCATTCTCCTTTCTCCCTGTTCCAGTTTACGCCCTTGTTCTGAAGACAGAATGCATAATGTACTGCTAAAATGGCATATTTTAAAACTATTTCAAAAGATAACGATGCAGAAGTAAAGTTGTGACCTTGCTCTCCAAGTACAGGCTTAAGTGTGGTAATCAAATGAGTTAGAAAGGTAATCACCTGGTGTTGCTCTGAGGGAACACTGGGTGAGGGGCTGGTGAGCCAGGAGCAGACAGCACACATACAGCTGGGGATGCTGCTAGAAATTGAGCATTGATGACTGCATAACTCAGCAGTGAGAGCCTGAAGGTTTTTCAGATGATCAGAAAGCAAGCCACTGCACTGATAAGCATGCACAAATTTCATCTAATGATGGATACTTTTGCTCTAAGTTATTCGGAGAGCAATGCATGAAATTGTTATATTTAAATGAATGCCTTTGACGTCCTTTCCCACATAAAATATGCACATGAAGCATTTAACTCACATAAGTATTAAAGAAGAGGTAAAATTACACTAAAACTGCAGTCCAGGTAAAAAAAAAAAAAAAGATGAAAGAAAATATACTAGGATGGCTTATTTTCTATCTGTCTGAAGGAACTAAAAGAGAAAACGTGTAAATGTACTTAGAGCAGCACTAAGGCCTGAGCAATTCCAGTCATGCAACTCAATCTGTGCCCTGACCTTTGGAGGGTGAGCATCAATTCCCCAGCTTCACCTCTGCACCTTTAGAAATTATGCTGCAAGTACCTAATACGTTTTTAATTCACTATCTTTTGGCCACCCAAGCATCACGAAGAGAACCGGTCTTCAAACAGCAACAAATAACATCCATTTCAGATTTTGAAACGACTTACTAGTGAAATAAAAACACTGACAGTTTCAAATAACTAAAACAGAAATGAGATCTGTCTTTGGAATGACCAGGGAGCAAGTGGACAGATTGCCTATATCTGTCCCAAAGTGTCTTCATCCATTTCATGATACATTATTTGTGAAGATGAGCAATAGTATCTAAAATTCAGTTAGAAACCAAGCAAGAAAGGCAACATACTATTATATAACTGTAAATACTGCCAGAGGGATTGCATATTTAAGGATCAAGGTATTTTGCAATTCTGCTGACAGATTATCACTTATTTAATTATTGAGGTCTGTACAAATTATGGAAAGACATGCAAATGTAATTAGGAAGACTAGCCTTTTAATGAACTAACAACAAGTGCTTATAGGTAGTTAGACACTCATTGCTACTAGCAACACTAGAAGCTTTCTCATTAAAAAGTTAGTTTGCAAAGTCAATTTTTTTTCAGGTGATGAAAAATGCATGTAGAAACCTAATACAAGTTCAGTTATGATTTCTGCTCATTTTAAGTCCTCCCTTTATGCAGAAAATAGTAAATAGTGCTCTGCTAACTTAGTCCCCTGAATGTGAAGATAGTGCAAAGCCATGGCTCTGCACCTACATACCAGCAACAGGGACAGTAGAGTATTACGCATTAACTCAAAGGGACAGGCAAAACATCACACTAAGGCCCATTAAAAAAGGAAAAAGAAAAGCCCACATGTGACAAGCCCACATGTCCACCTCCCAAAGTTCAGGCTATAGCCAAAGAGATAGGGATGTTACTTTCCACATAGCCCAATCATGAACTGGAATATTCACAGCGTTAAACCTACCTTAAGCAAATAAAATTAAATCAATTGGACTATAGAGGTACTGTCCCAATTCTTTGGGACTTTATGCACTCAAGGCTGTACACACGTGTTCACTTCAGAGGCTTACAAAGGAAGCACCGATTCCTCTCCTGGGTTTCTGCATAACAAAAATCTTGAGATTAAGGCTTTAATGGCAGCTGTTTGATAGAAACTAATCTGCTTCCATCAGATGACAGCAGAAGTTAACAGGAACCAAGAAACCATATCAGACGTGACTGAACTGTTTTCTTCCCCTCAACCAGGGCAAAAGCCAAAGGGAAAGCACTTCTTCCCTTACTCACAACCTATTGACTCAGGGTGTGACAGGGAAAGGAATGTGTTACAGGCTCTATAATCACACTAGTTTCATGCAACTCTTTGAGCACTCATTCTGGGATTTTCCTTTTTTCCTTTTTCTTTTTTTTTTTTTTAAACAACATGTTGAAATCATTAAATCATTCTTCAACCAAGTTATTGAAAGAAATCTGACTTTGTGTCAGCACATTAATGGGTTCAAATAAAAAAAATTGAATGATATTTCCAAAACATAATTAACACAGATGTGGAGTCTCCATTGTTGAAGATATCTCACCTGGGAAAGTCTCTGGGAAACCTGATCTCCCTGGCCCTGCTTGAGAGGAAATAGGACCAGATGATCTCTGGTTCGGACATCTCCTTCAACCCTGAAGTACTCTACGATTCTCTGATTGATTCTATCAAATGTATGTATAAATACAATGTTTTTCACAGCAGCACAATACTATTACACTATGCTCTGGCATATATAATATTTCTCTACACAAAATGAAACATACAATACAGCTTGCATTATCATAAAAGAGGAACTAAATAGAAAAACATTCAATAGAATCTTTTTCTTACAAGGTTTAATGTGGTACAGACCGTATCTGAATGACAGTTGAGTTTATAAATTTTAGAATGCCTTTTCCATAAAATTTTAACTTCAACATGCATAAGGAATGCCAAGGTTGAATTTCGCAAGAAGAGGATGTTCTGTTCTCCAATTAGAGTCAGTTAAGAGTTACAAAAAAATATTGACAACTTTTTTTTTTAAGTACCCTCAGTGCCTGCTAATACTGGCATCTTTTTACAATAGGATCAATTCTAATTCTGTTAAGTGTCAAATTAAAAAACAAACTGATGCAAGGAAATTAAAAAAAAAAAAACTCTGCTATGATATGAATTTGAATTAATTATAATGGGCAAATTATGTATTAGTGATTCAGTTCCATGATACTAAGAACTTTCCAGAGCTACCAGTGATCCAGAGATATAAGCATAAAAGCTCATAATAGAAGCGAATCAATAATCAGTCTCCTGGTTTCCTGGCAAACCTTGGCTTTATTTTGATGTTGCAGTTTTTATGCTGAGATTCTAGCTATATGTATTCACACAATATGTTG
Organism: Scolopax mira; assembly: GCA_004320125.1. Taxonomy (NCBI): domain Eukaryota; kingdom Metazoa; phylum Chordata; class Aves; order Charadriiformes; family Scolopacidae; genus Scolopax; species Scolopax mira. Next base: position 31,673 of record BJBW01010399.1, on the reverse strand, counting down.
TGTGCAATTTAGCTCAACTTCTTTAAAATACATTCCACTCCCCACATTCTCCCACTTTACTCTGCTCTGGCGAGACCTCATCTGGAGCACTGTGTGCAGGTCTGGAGCCC
>BJBW01010399.1:0-31450 GCA_004320125.1 Scolopax mira | reverse complement strand
ATAGCGGCCTTCCAGTACCTGAGGGGGCCTACAGGAAGGCTGGAGACAATCTGTTTACAAAGGCTGGCAATGACAGAACAAGGGATAACGGGTATAAACTGGAGAAGAGCAGATTTAGATTAGACATTAGGAACAAGTTCTTTACTATGAGGGTGCTGGAGCACTGGAACAGGTTGCCCAGGGAGGTGGTTGAAGTCCCTTCCTTGGAGACATTCAAGGTGAGGCTTGACGAGGCCCTGGGCAACCTGCTCTATTTGGAGGTGTCCTGGGACTGCAGGGGGGTCGGACTAGATGACCTTTGAAGGTCCCTTCCAGCCCAGATGATTCTATGATTCTGTTCTATGATACTCTGTTTTTTAATTATTCCTAGCAGGCACCTAGTATTCAGTGTACAAGTCCTGGACCTGAAAAATCAGTGAAGGTTACTGCTCTGATGTAAAGGATGTCTTAGTAGATAGTGCTGGATGGGTAAAGCTTTGCAAGAGCTCCAACACCAGCACTCAAAACATGCAGGATAAGCATCTGAATAGGAAAAATTCTGACTGAAGTTGATTGTCCTCATCTATGGGTGCAGATTACTCATAGAAGAAAGGGTTGCAAGTTTCTTTCATCCATTGACAATTTCCAATCATTTATCTTAAAATGTATCAAGTCAAACTTTAAAACTCACCAGTTCTCATCTCAAAGAAATGCCTGGAAATACAAAACCAGTATTCCTTGTGACTTGGCGAACTCTATAGAACAAGTGCTGACAGACCATTTCCATGATGAATGGGATTTAGATGGAGGAGACTAAACAATTCAAGAACCATATACATTGACATTTGCTGATACCATATGTCTCCCTTCTTCCTGTACTAAAATTTTCTTCTTGCAAATGATTCACAAAAAGCAGCAACAAAACACTGCTTTTACGTCAAGCACGATGAACCATCAAGAAGCAGAACTGTGAATTTGCCTGCTCGTACTCTCACCAACACATGCAATGTTGTTCCCAAATATAAATGACCAGCTGTGCCAGCAAGTGGGAATCAGTTCAGCAATTTAGGAACAACATCACTTAAGTCCCTGCAAAATCTTTCTGATTAATGTAATGTTTGTTAATTGTTTGGGTCACTCATTTAGGATAATCTCAATAGCAGGAACTAAATAGTAAATGTTTTGGGGATCTGATAGTTTAATTGCCATTTGTAGCTCAGTGTATTGATTTGATATTTGTACAGTTTGCTAGGTCAGGGATGAATGAAAGACCACTGTGAACATTGATGTTGTTACAATCTAGCATACTAGAACTAAATGTTGTTTGAATTTAGACATCTTACAGTCTTCTAGAGTAACTTAGTTTAATCTTCTAACTTCTGAAATTAAAAAACTGCTACATAATTTGTTTAACAATTTATGGAGTTCCCAGTAAGATTATAATTGAACTAAAAACTGATCCTCAGATGAAATAAAAGAGAGGAAAGGCAGCTCTTGAAAGAGTTAACAGAAAAATCCTGAAATATCTTTGTTGTATATGCAACTACTTGTAGGACATGACAGGTATTAAAAATACATTTTAAAACTACATCATATCTAACAGAATTTGAAATTCCTAAGTTGTTAAAGCAAGTCAACATATTATCTAGTAATCCATAAATTAACTGTGGCTAGAAAAATTCTACTTTGAGTAATCACAAGTAGGAACTATTGAAATCCCTAAACATTACGTAATTTTCAATAAAAATCCTTCATTATCATGACCTTATTAACCTATCCAGAGGTAAGTGTGTAAATCCTAGCATTATTAAAGTCAAGGGCAAAATTTCTATTGAATTTAACAGCATCAAGGTTTCAGCCAGTATTTTTCTAGATCTAGATATGCTGGGCATAATACAAATTCTGAGACTTTGGAGGACTAACACCAACTTGAAAACAGTCAAAGACAGTTTTAGTGACAAATTCTTACGAGACTATCCTAGGAAGACTAAAAAGAAAGAAGAAAAGAGCATATGTGTAATTTCTTTATATAATTAAAACCTATAAAATACACTGAATTGGAAATGAGAGCAGAAAATAAAAGCAATGATTAAATATTCCCTGCATGCAGACAGCAGCCCTTTTAATAAAGCTTTCATAGTCCAGCTGAGCTGATTTCCTCTGCTAAAGTATGTTGTTGTTATTTGGAAATCATTCTGGTAAGAGCCAAAGAGATTCAAGAAAACAAAGTAATGTCATCAAATTTAAAAATAATAAAAAAATAAATTCAGTTTTGTAATTAATATAGCTCCACAGGAAAAAAAAAAAGACAAATAATAGTTGAAAAAATCCTAGTATAGCTGTGAAGAAGTTTGAAACCCTAATACACTGAATTTCCCACAATGACACACAGATTGAATTACTATAACCGAGTACTATATTATTTTTAAGTATTATACGTAGCAACAGCCACGAGCTCACATCATCTCTGGCAAAGTAAGAAAAATGTAGCATGAGCAAAGAGATTCACAGTTTGGGCCTGGGACAACGTAACTGCCAACCCAGAATCCAAAGGGCAACTATACCTTGGATGTTGTGTAAATTACACCAAACACAATGATAAAGTTAAACCAGAAGATGAGCTATCTTTCCACCAGGGACTCTTCACAAAGCAATAAGAACACAGGAAATTTGCCTATGTGCTCCTAAGAAAAATGCTAGGTTTCTAGCTTCTTGGTCAACTGAACTACTTTTATTTTGCAGACTCATGAAATATTCCCTTGAACTATTTCAGTTACTGAGCAGTAACTGACATCCAGTGAATACATTAGGTGCCTCTAATCAACTAAAGCAATCATTATGTCTATACTATTCTACTAATGGTGCCTAAGATCATGGTACCTTGGAAAGAAAAGGGAAGTTATTGGCAGGGAACAGAGGATTAATTCAGAGTGGCTCAATCACACACTTACACAGCAGTACTGGCTGGATTCCTCACACAAGGAAAAAGAGGCGATTCAAACTGAAAAGATCCTTTGGAAGAGGAATCAGAACAATTCCCCTGTAAATAACACTTTAACACACACAGGGAAAAAAACTGCATTCATAGCCCTATAATAATTACAGTAATGTACATATACCCCTTGCTAGGATTCTATATGATTTTTTAAAAAATAAATATCTTTCATTTCCAAGGGGAAATGGAAGTACTTTGAATCTCTCTTGATAAAGAGATATAGAAATAGTACCTCAGAATCAAATAAAAAGATAGTTTTCAGCTGTATAAAGAAGCAACTTGAGTAACCATTATCATGACGATTGTTTTTTATTGTTCGCTTCCAAGCACTGAAATCTGTGGCTAAGGTGGCTGCTACGCAACAGCTGCTAATACTCAAGAGACACTTTTTGCTATTCCGATTTGCAGCGCTGCATCACAATGCTGAGGGAGGCTGGATAAAAGCAGGGCAACCACCAGGAAAATACACTTAGCTATGAAACCTCGATGAACTCTCCAGTGCAGGCAGGCACATGTTAAGGACATTTACTTTTGAGTTTAATAAACTTGTCTTTTGGATACTACAGTCAGTAGAGCAAATGACTACCAATGACATTAGAAACGGACTGTCTTTTGTATTTAGTAATACTTTTCACAGCTTTGTCTATGAACGGTGATGCATGACATAAAGTCATAAGATTTTAATATACCTTGAAGTGCCTTTTAATAGACTTTATGATCAGTCCTGTGCCAGCAGAAAAGATGTCACTTTTAAAGGGCATGCAGTGTCGGGCATGTGCCTTCGTAAATTTCTTTTATCCTATTTTGTCTTCTTCAGTTTCTCAAGATTTGGAAAAACTCAAGAACCAGATTCAGAATCAAAAACAGTGAACCTGCATAACATTACTAAGTTTAATAGCTGTCCCTTAATATCCCTTTAGCTTCCCAGAGCCACAAGGAGATTGGGAAGGTACAAAGCAAAGGAAGTTGTGGAAGAAGGAAGGCAAGCTACGAATTTAAAACTAGCTTATACATGTGGGGGCAGAGAGCAGGGCAGTATTTTTTCCATGTTTCCATTATGCCACTATCGTGTCCCCTACACAATCAATGAAAGAAGGTCTACATCTTTAGGTCTTTAAGCATTTCCTCACAGGTCAGACCCACTAGTGCCCATAGAGACAGAGCTGCCTCGTGGAAAGCCTTTTCTCTCACGGTTAATGCTTTCTGGTGAGCACACCCTCTTTGGGGCTGCATTGATAACTTTAGACCACACACTACTGCTGGGTCACCAGCAGGATGCAGAATTTGTGCTCCCTGCCCACGTGCAGACTTGGCCCAGAGGGAGCTGGCAGAGGCTGCAGCTGCCACAGTTATTTTGCAGCCCCGTGACAGCAGTGCTGGCTGTGACAAGAATCCCTGTGGCTGTGACAAGGATCACTGCCGTGCCCTGCTGCTGGGCTGTTGGCAGAAACCACAGTGGATCTCAGGGACACTTGCTCTGTAATCCCTAAGACAGACATGTTTACCCAGAAGGAGTTTTTCTAGCAGATCTAGAAATCTCAGAGGATCAGGTACTCGAGCCTTGCAGCTAACACCCCCAAGTTGGGTTACAGCCCCATCATACTTGAACTGCCAAGGTAAATGTACGCATCAACAAAAATATTAATGAGGTTTAAGCTATACAGGTGGAAGAAAAGAAGGGCAATGGGATTTATTTTTAAATTTCAGGAGGAATTGTTTCCGTCAGCTCAGGATGGCTCTAGAGCTATTGCCATTGACCAAGTTCACCAACAGACAAATTTTCTAGTGTTGGTTCTAGCTATCGTGTTGGTTTTAACAATTTCAATGCCCTAAATTTCAATGTCACCCCACTGACCCACAGGGAGTGAAGCAGGCCTGGACACAAAAGCTCACTGCAAAAGTTTGACTACGTCTTCTGTATAAACGTTAGGTACATCTGTACACGTTTCTACACTATGGTAAAGATCAGCTCCTGCTCCGTCCTAATGTCTACAGCCTTATTCCATAACCAGAGACAACGGAAAGGAGCAACCTACAACCTCCAAGTTAAAGATGTTACTTGAAAAGACCAAAACCATGGAATTTATATATTATGCTATTTAAACTTATGTTCTTCTCCACATACACTTGAGAACAACACTGTCAGACTGTCACCAAATGAAAGATTTTTTGAGTAAAGGAAGACTTTTTTTTTTTGTTTTGGAGGGAATGCCTGGAACTGCCCAGTGGAAAAAAAAATAGCCTTTTCACCTACCCCTTCAACACAATCCTATACATTTTTCTTGTGTTGCCTGTGAGGTATAACTGAGAATAAAATTAAACTCACTTGTGCTATGGGTTGTTATCAAAGGGCATTTTAAAGGGAAGCTTCATTCTGCTCTGTTTAGAAACAATATTGTTAATATTTCTTGGGTTCAGTGGGATTGAAAAATCTGATAGGATTTGACCTTATGATGGTCATGAATGTATTTATCCAAAAGAAATGGTTAATTCTAAGGTATCTCAATATTTACCATGAGGTGTCAAGCTGGTCTTTTTTCAGGCTAGTGTCTTACCCCACTTATATTGGTATAAGGCTAAACTAGTCACTCATTTTTTCTCAAGAGTCTGTAACAGAGATGACAGCGCTGCTTTCTATTTAAAAATGTGGCCTCTGTTATAAACATCTATTTTCAGAGGCTTCTCAGAAGCGGCCAGTGTTTGAAAACGATAGTATTTGGAACACAAGAGATGACTATGAAGAAGAAGCTGGTTTGTGGCGCATTTTTGGTTTACAGGGAATCAACAAACTTTTCGCTGAATGCAGTTTGCCTGTGTTGAATTAGAAATGCATAAAACAAAAAAACAAAGTTACCAAACTCCAACATTATTTTAACATCATGTAACTACACATGGTGTCAACTTAAGAATATCAATCCAACTAGCAGATCCACAAAGCGAGTCTTTCAGCACACCAAGATAAAAAGAAAATGCCACGACACTGCCAGCAGTGTCACAAGGCTGTGAGCATGAAAACAGCCCATCAGGGACTGCAGCAGGCAGCACCCTGCCTTCCTGGGCAGGAGCATCCTTCAGCTGCCCGCGCAAGCAAAGGGAAGCCACCCCCTGTATTTCCACCTTAGGCTCCCAGCAGCAGCAGTGACTGTAAAGGTTTCAGGTGAAGGGAGGCTGAGCTGCAGACATCTATCTGTTGCCCGTGCAAGGTTAACAGAGCCAATCTTTTCTTGTTATTACAGCTCTTGCTCCTTGCTCTCCTTCTCTTCATTTGAAGCTTTGCTGTCAAAAATCTGTTACCACCTGGGTCCGGGTGCTGTTATTTTCTCAATGATTTTGTGTAGCTCTAAGGAGCCGTAGGGATAAGAATAACTGTGAGAGATCATTGAAACCAAATGCTGCTTTTCTGATCAAATACCGACCCACTCTACTTCCTTCTCTAAAGCAAAGAGGTCACATTTTCTGGAAAAAGACAATGCACAATCTAAACCAACACAATAATAGTTGCTTCTGTTAATTTCAGTAGCAAGGCAAGATATACTGTGGTCTTTGAGTGGTCTGGGTTTTTACAACTTTGCCACATATGATGAAACCAGACTCTCTAAGAATAATTAGTGCCATCTGGATCAACTTTCAGTCTTCCACTATAATAAAATTCTCACATTAGGTTTTTCTTTAACAAAACACATTAAAATATGCATAATGTATTGGAAAGCAACCACATTGAGTATTTATATCATTTAAGTACAAATGATAACCCCGTTTCCTGTAGGACTAGTCATGGATTTTCAGTTCTATGAGGTAAACTGGGTTGTCCCTTTCTTTAACATTTTTGTAGAACCTTATACACTGTCTCTATTATCATGGCTTGATATACTGGCAGCAAACAATTACTTACACAGTATGCTGTATTTCTTGGCGTTTGATAAATGCATTCCTTGCTTAGCCTTGTGTTCATGGTCGTTTGCATGTAGAACACACAAGGAAATCTAGATGAATTTAAGAATGAAGTGAACCTGATTTGTTTGTTCTCATGAGGAGGTTAAGGGAAGACCATGATCTTTAACTGAAATAAAAGTACACTCACATCACAAAATCTACCCCTGCACAGAAGCTTTTCTTCAACCAAGTTTTCTGGACTCAGGTGACAACCTCAGTCAAATACATATCTTCCACCTGAAACTAAAAGCTTCCCTAGCTATGCAGGTGGACCCAGTGATCACCTGGAAGAGCGAAGGCTCTCGCTGGGCTCAGTTCCATGTGCTCCCACAGAAAGCCTCGAAGGGCCTCCTTGCAATTTCTGCAGACTTTCCTCTTCCCTCCAGTAACACACTCAGGATGTACTACAACTATTTTGGAGCTACAAAGCACCGGTATTTCTCTCAAAAAAATTACACTTTATTTCAGAATAATGGCTATAATACTGGAGCATCCGTCATCTAGATCATAAACTAGGAGCTGGAATCACTTGGTCATTTAGTTAACACGTTCAAATAATGAGAGTTAAACAACAAAAAATACACCATAACAACAAATACATTAAATTTAAGCACCTTTTCATGTTTTGCCAGGGTTTTCTTCTCTAACTTAAATTAAAATTTGACAATATAGAGAGTTTAATAAATGCCTGTTTGGCTTGGGGCTAGCATGTATGATAAAAAATATCTCAAAAATCTTTGCCCCAGTACAAAATCGTACTATACCACATTTTTAATACGGCAAAGAAATTCAGCCAAAGTCCCTTATTCGGACTAAAATTGTCAAATAGTACCTGACGGAATACATACTCGCACAAATATGTGGAAACTAGTTAAGATATCTGATAAAGATTTTAGAAAGCCAAATATGATGCTGGTATTTCTCCCCTAAAAGACACTTGGAGTGTCTGAAAATACTTTCTTAACATACTTCACATTGTTTTCTCACAAACCAAACAGTTCTTATTCAAAACCACAGTAAATTATATCAAAATCTAGAGACAGTACAGTGATCATATTAGCCAGTGAAATAAAGACAACAGAAAATGTGCTTGAAAAAAAAAAGATTATAACATTTCATACATTAACTTAAATATATCTACATCATCTCGACATAAGAAATAAAATACCAAATTATACTTTAATACTAATTGAGTCCTTCCTTCTCTTTAGAAAAGTGGGAGTATAATGTTACACATAACAGAGGTTTTTCCTCCTAAAAGCATTGCTGAGAATCTTAGGAGGCTATCAAAATAAAAATAACAGGACAGACTTTATCAGTAGGCTTTTATAGAATGACCTCCACTCAGATAGGAGGTTAATAGACTCGGCAGACTCTCAGGCGGCACTGAGCTAGGGTGAGTAGCTGACATGGTGAATGCCAGAGCCTCAGCCCAGAAGAACTTTAATAAATTTGAGGATTGACCAACAGAACTGTCTTGACCTTCAATACGGGAAATTGCAGAATTCTGCAACTGGAGTGGAATAACTCTATATATTGATACAGGCTGGGAAATACCTTACCAAGCAGCAGCCCTTAACAAAATGCTTGTGATGTTACAGGACACCAGGCTGCAAAATTGATCACTCACTACAAACAAAACAAATTGCACACTGTGTTAGGAGGACCATGGCAGAAAACCAATGGAAGCAAGCGGTGAAGCAGTCCTAGAAGGATGCAGTGAAAGTGGGAAAGGTCCAACAAAGGGGTGCCAAGGTAAGGTACCCAATGCCCATACCCGATGGAAAGAGGCTGATGGAGCAGAGTATGGTAAGCCTGTTGAAGAGGGACCAGGGTGTGATTTAATAACTGCTTACAACTATTTGAAGGGCAATTACTAGGATACCACCACCAAACTCCTCTTGGTAGCACCAAACAGCCTAACAAGGACAACCACCACACATTGCAGTTTCAGAGTTTCAGGTTGAGCAGCTGGAAAAAGATTTTCCTGAGCAGCACTGGAATAAATTGTCAATCAGGTAAACAGTTTCTGTCCTTAGAAAGGCTCATTCAGATAAAACAATGGCTGAAATGGTCCTATGTTGCAACAGTCCTCTTCTAAACAGAAGCTTGGAAGCTTGCACATGGTGACCTTTGGGGGGCCTTTAAAATAGCATTTTTACCTTTCCTTGAAATATTAGAATTCAAAACTATCCCTCCATTCATTCTTAATCTATTGTTTCACCAATCAAATATTGTAAGCATTGATTTCTTTATTTCTAATAGATATTTCAATGTAATACATGTATTCACAGAACGCAACAATTCAGTGCTTCTTTAAGCAAAAGCCATTCTTGAACATGATCGTGGGTGCATCTGTCTGTCTAATCTGGAAATCATTTACCAGACCTATGGCCAACATTAATTATTTTCTTTCTTGCTTAAATAAGTGTTGTTTCTATCCTTGCACAAAGATTTTGATTTTTCTAAAAGATCTGTGCTGTTAAACATCCAGTGGTATCAAAAACTGAACATTAAGCACAATGAAGTTAAAATTTGCAAGAGCACTGAAAACGCTATTTCCAGGCAGCATTATCTCCTAAAATGATGTCATAATTCTCATTACAGTCTCTGTATTTGTTCAGAATGAACTGGTGAACTTGCACCAAACTATTACATACAACAAAGGGAGCATATCATCTGGGAAATATAGGACACTAAACACCACTTTGTTCAATGAAATTCAAATATTCTCATCACGGACAAAGTTTCTTTCTTAAAAGGTAACTTCTTCCTTAAATCTCTAACCAGGTAACAACATGCATCAGGATTCAAGAGAGGTACAAATGACAGCCTTCATCTCTAAAACAGAGCAAATGTGCCGGTTACAGACTATTTTTATATAGGCACTGTAAAGACGAAAGGGAGAAGCTTGGGGAAAAGCAGCAGAAAGCCAGTCCCCAAGCAAGCTTAACACATAACAACTTAATTGCAATCCTCACTGCCTCAGAGCTGGGAGGAGGCTGGGAAATGAGGACTCAGCCCAGCACTGCTCAGCTGCTGGCAACTAGCACCTCGCTGCTAGTGCCCTCTGCCCAGCCCCAAGGTTGCCTTTTCTCCCCACACAACTCCTCATGGATTTCTCCAGAGGTGGGAGTCACCAGGCAGTCTTTAGCCTGCTTCTGGTTAACAGCCTGGCACAGTTTGCAAATAAGCAGAAGGTGATGTTTGAAGATGCAATCTTTGGTTCCTTGGACACACCACACAGTCCGTCAGGGTGCTTCCCAAGGGCCACCCAGATACGGCCATCAATCCTGTACCTGCTGTCAGATACTACAGTTCAGCAAATAGATGTAATCCTAATTGAAGTTGTCCAGAAAAAATGTTTATATCTGTTCAGTGGATCATCAAACAGACTAACTTTGAAGTGGGAAATAACAAATGAAGAAGTCAACCAGCACTTATTTAGAAATCATAGCACAGGAAGTGATGGGCTATGACAACAGCAACAACAAAAACCCATCCTGCAGACGAAAGCTGAAAGGCTGCGAATGTCCTGGATTCTTTCCAACAAGCAGGCACACTTCATTCTGCTGTAACTGGGTAAAGGTGCTTACTTGCAAATTCAGCAAATTCAGTGTTGCCATCAATAAGCCAATGTTTGAATAACAAGTTTTGATGTAAATGCTTTGCTCTGATCCTTAATTAGTAAAAGGAAAAAATGTCTTATAGCAGCAAAGAAAATCTCTCTGTAGCTGATCACAGGTATGTGTCTTACGCAACACCCAAACATTTAACCTCTACCCACTTGCAATACTACTTTGCCATTTTGAACTTTCAGTACTTGATCTAACCCAAACAAACACTAGTAGGCACAAAACCACTCCTGCCTTGAGATCAAAATAAACATCTGACTTCACATGCAAAGCATATCATAAAATCTTTTTTTTTTTTTGGTAGAATTTAAGCATAATAATTAAATTAATTTGCTACTGTCTAGCTACAATTATTAATAGTAAATTATTCAAAAATAGTTTAATATTTGACTATCTAAATGTTCTTTAGATAGTAGAGAAGTTTCAAGGTATATAACTTTTTTAAAAAGTATCATTTTTTAAAATTTCAACAATAGAAGTTGATTGAATTCTAAAACTAATTTTAAGCGGTAACAATCAGAGTTTCTGAAAAAAGAATTCTAAAACATGAACTGCTGATTCACTGGGTTTAAAAGCTTTGGGCACATTAAATACAGATAACAATGCGAATGAAGGAAAAGCAAAACAGTTTTTTGGTCCTGAGCCCCTTTAAAGACTTTTCTTTGATATCGTTGAGCATCACAGCAATGATCCCATTTGATGGCTGTCTTTTAAAAATGGTTCATTTACAGTATTAAAAAAAATGGTTCTATACAAGTAATTGAGCATGTCAAAAGATGAGGTTTCAGGGGCATCAGGTGCTCTGCGTGAATCACACTACTTTAAAATACCCAGAAATGTACTTAGTAATTTCAAGGGCTCAAAGTTCAGATGCATCATGGAAACCGTGTCGGCTCCTTGGTAATTTTGCCAATGAGGACCCCCTAAGGGAGAGAAACTTAAATACTTTAGGGCAAAACATATCCAGGGCAGAGCAGAAGAAAACACAGACTCACCTCCCCAGGGTCCTGGAGAGCCCCCGCAGCCTGGGCAGGGGGCAGAAACACATTAAGGCATTAGTTTCCCAAAATACCCATCTCTTTTCTCATCAAACTAGAGATGGAAGATTTGTTGTGAGTGCAGAGGGAGCAGATTACACCACAGCTTTATTCATTTCCTAGCTGATGCAGGTGTGCATCACACATCCTGCAGGGATAGAGTTGTTTCTACCAAATAGGTAGAGAGGTGAGACTGAAATCTTATAGATTCCACCCTAAATTGTCAGCTCGGAAATAGAGAATGAAAACAGAATCATGAAACAAGTCTTTCCTGAAGATCAAATCCCTAACAGCGGCTTGTGAAGAACATGACACACTTCGTTCTCATGTGCAGAACTATAAAATTGCTGTGCATGGCAAACTGCAATGCTGCCCCCCGCTACCTCACAATCACTGCGGGAACCACACTCCACTTGGAGGGTTACCAGGGAATGTTAAGGTTCACACAAACAAGCAAGCCCAAGCATTACCACAAATGCCCACAGAACATAAACATAATTGCAGTGTGGAAGTTAAAGACATGAATTAAGAGTGCTATCTGGCCAGAGAAACATAATGAAAGACAACGATATTAGATTTAATTAGTTCACCAGAAATGAAGCAAATCCTCCAATTCTAAGGCTGAAACATCATTAAATTTAGAAAAAAATTAAAACCACTATATTTAAATCATGTGTAATTCACAGAATTCAACAGTCATCATTGGGAAAGGATGACAGATAATTAGGTACAGAAAAATACCTTACATAGCTTATGGCACAGGTACTTGTATTTCTTTTTTCCACCACACATATCCTGTATACTTAATAATGAAGTAATAGTCTGGCTTCTCATAGGGTTCATTTATGAAAAAAAAAAAAATTTAAAAGAGAGAAAAGAAAAAAGAAAATCACTTTTCTAAACAAAAATTGTTTGCCTTCAAAAATAAAATCTTTCCTTTTTCAAAAGAAATAAGAGCAATAGAGGAAGTTAAAATGGGGAATGCCTTTTTAAAAATTCTCACACTGGTGCTACCTGAAGCGTGTAATATCTTAGACCTATCTTAAAATCTGAAGCCCTATGGCAAACTACAGCATCTTAAGGGGATCATCTTACATAGGAAGCAAACAACAATATACATAAATTTACAGAGATACCAGGGTTCTTCAAAGAGATCAGATGAATGAATCAAGGTCAACTGGCAAGATCATCAGGACAGAGTCCAGAACCATCATCTCCCAAGCTCCAAGTCAGACCTGGTTTCACAAGCCGAGTTATGCGCATTTGGAAATTCAGGCAGATTTACTGCTCAAGTATGCTGAATTCATGTCTCCAAAAACCCAAGACCTTTGTTTAACCACAGAATGAGTTTGGGCAAGGAATAATTCAAAATTCCCCTGGTATTAATTATGGAATTCAGTTACTTTAGAGAGGCTACTAGCAGCTGTGGGTAATGCTTCAGAATTACAAAACAGCAATTAAAAATAAAATTCTTCAGACAAGTTAGTATATGAGATTTGTAGACCCTGATCCCACAAATACAGTATCAAATATAAGCATTGGAAATTAAATTAGAATAGTCTATGAGACTATTTATTTTGTTAAATATAACAGTTGGTAGAAATAATTGGGAAGCAGCAGCTTCTTATATTGACTCATAAAGAGTATTTCCATACTATCATGGAAAAAACAGTCAATGACATTTTCCTGAGGCCAGAATAGCAGCTTCAGTGGGGTTATTAAAAAACTTAATTGAAGAAGACTTTCAATTTTCAAAAGCAGGATTGCTACAATCATACCTTTTCATTTCAAAGGTTCCATTTTTTCCCTTAATGCTTTACTTAAGATTGTCATTCACCATCAAGCATGATTTCTTAATAAGAAGCATATTTTTGGCCAACATGCCAATCTGAGAAAATATTTCAAAGATATTTCTAGAACAAACATCATGGGAAGCGTTATATAAAAAGAAAACAAGAGTATTTTGAATCCAATGAAACAATAACTTCCAAATAATAAAAAAATAAATCATAAAATCAGTTTCTTGTTTTTTAACCAGCCTAAAGAACATAATTTATAAAGATACCTCTCAGTGACAGCCAATTTAACAGATGCTGCATCTAGACCAAAAATTAATAGCATCACACAAGCCTTCACTTTATATCTCCATTGTCATTCACTGGGTTTCTCTGGCCAGATAACACTCCTACCAGCTCCAGGTCACTGCTGCCATAGCTGTAGTTGTGTTTACAGTGAACCACACAGAAAATCCACCTGTGAAGCTTTAACAGGCCCCAGCTCTGCAAGCTGGTTGTTGGGGTTTTTTTCAAACCTATTGTTAGAAAATAAAAATTATCTTCACCCCTTTATATTCTTGATAATTATATCTTGTATAACACAAGAATATTGTATATTCTTGATAATTATATCTTGTATAACACAAGAATATTGTATATTCTTGATAATTATATATTGTATATTCACAACAAAAGAATTGTGAATATTCATTCCCTATTTAAAAAGTCATTCAGACCCACATTCTTATATATAAATAGACTAGAAGGTCAGATATACATACATATGCATATTTATATATACATACACATATGTCCCTTGGTATGTGGCAATCATTTGCAGACTGTGGATATGGAATGCAAATGTGAAACTGGAAATGCACATATTGTTTCTTAATACTCATCTTTCCATCAATTAACTTAAATTGAAATGAATACCAAAGTACTTAAAATACACACTCTGACAGTCTCCAGGATTAACCCCAAATTTGAACAGAAGATAATAGTCATAACAACTCTCACCAGCAGTAACCTCTTTCTGTCATTTTTAACATCCAAAGCATAAGAAAAACCTGAGTCTGGTTTTCTTTCTGTATTCCACAGATAGTCATCTCCGGCATCAGCAGACCGAGTCTGGGTTTCACATTGATTTTCTTTTTTCCTGATGTATACAGTGAAATTGAAGTCTTGTGCATTTCTGCTAAATAAGGTTCTGCCTTAGCTAACAGCAAACTATGACAATAGTCTGCAAAGAATTGGGGAAAGGGAAGCAGTCTTTTTCAAAAAAATGCCAACAGCAGCTGCGAATTTATAACTGTCAATAAAACTGCTGAGGTTTTTATATGCACATTAACAGCAAGTTTCAGTGTAAAATGGGATTCTTAATTCTTTTCACAGAGCATTAAATCATATTTAAGATTTTTTAAAAATCCTTGATTGGCTATTGACAGGTCCCCTCCCTATCAAATCCACTCTGCTTCCCATGGCTGCGCTTTGTAGACTTCAACAAGATAGTTGCAAAAGATTCTTCCTGAGGTAAAATATAAAACAATAGGGTGTGACTACACAACATATGTTGTTCTTTATTTACTCCAAGCACAACGCCAGGAAACTAATGTGTTTCTTTGTAATGCCGGTGAGACGTACTTCAAAGAAAGGTAAGTTACAAGTCTAAGATGTTCCAGGACAAGGTTCCTTCGGCTGCACGGGAAAATGTCTTGCATTTACAGCATGCTTCATGAAAGGCCACCTTACATCCCTTGAGGATGCAACGAGGATGCAACTTGTGAAGTGGTTCCCAACCTTCTGTTAGGACTCACTTGAGAAACCAGCAATACCTGGGCCTCCCAAGAACTGTGCACTGCCAAAATGATTCTCAGTTCCTAAATCCCAGTAGGAACAGTAGGCACCAAGGGTGTCTTCTTACCCTTGCTTACATTTCATCTTATCCCTCAGAAGCAACATGGAATGTATTAGGCAGAGTCCTACATTCATGTCCCCCTGAGTTTTTCTCGTTCCTTCAGATATTCAAAAAAAAACAAGTAAGCAACCATCAGAGCATCTCCAACCTTGCCTACCTATCTTTTTCTTAACTTCACTGTCAGTCTGAACTAGCTGGGGCACTAAGGCAGCACAGGAGCCATGAGTATATAACCCATGACTGTTGCTAAAACCCCCCACATTGTTACAGCTGTAAAACTGTCATGGGGGCAATATATTACTTGCATTTTTATATATTATTAATGAAATAATTATGCATGATCATGGGACTTTCTTTTGGTAGGAATCTGACCATGACCTGCAGCCTGTTTTATGAAAAGTCTGCAAAAGGCAAGACTATGATAATTTTGTGGCTCAGCCAGTGCTAGCAGTATGTAAATTCAGTGGTCTAACAGTGTTCTGGCCTAAAGACTTCATCTAATTTGGCATTAGTTACACAATAGAATCAGATAAACACCCCTGAACAGCTCCAAGGGAGGCATTTCCACCTCTGCATGACCATAGGATCACCACTACCAGATAAAAACCATGAAGAGGGACACTGAGGATTAGACTGGTGTAGATGTGCATATGGACAGTCCCGCACCAGCCATGGGCAGATGCTCCAGCAGCAGCAGCACTGCCCAAGGGGAAGGTTGAGGTCCCAGGAGGAGGGTGATGGAGCCCAGGCCAGCCTGGCCAAAGGGCTCACAGGCACCCTGTCCACCCAGTGCCTCACTGTGTGTTTGCCAGCACGCTGCCCATCATGCATCCCCCTGCCCCCGGGGCCTGCATCAGCATCTGCACCCAGACCTGGGGGGTGGGTTCTGAAACGCAGCCCCCGGGCACTCAGCTGCGTCCTGGCAGAGAGGAAGAGAGATGAAGCAGCACACGTTTGGCTTCCCAACCTTCTCCAGAGAAAATGACAGTTTGAGTGACCCATTATTATTGAACTGCTTTTTAATGAAATGCTAGTACTGTACTCCACTACGCAGAGAACGTACGTGGCTGCAAGTGATTAATTACACTCTCGAAGAACCTAATAAGAGACTCTCATATTTAAAATACGCTATGGCAACTATTAATTTTTTCTCTCTAATTATCAGAGTGGCAATGGAGCAATGCGCCCTTCACCTCAGAATTGCTTATTTTTCTTTTTCCTTTCCTCTATACTATTGCTTTGTTAATGTTAATTATTGGTTCTGTAAAAAAGACAACCTCATTTCCATTTTTAATTTATAAAAGATAAAATATATCAAGGCTGAAATAAAATTTTAAAACTTCAATTTTGACAAAAATAACTATCTCTATCTTGGTTTTTTTCAGAAAAAGCTACTTTGGAATAAAATAATAAAATTATTTTATTTTCACCACATTTCCAAAGAGAATGAATTTTTGTATTGTGACTATCTGAAGGGATGCTGAAAATGTTAAGCAGAAATTCATCACCTTTGAGAAGTGCTCAGCATTTACCATTGGGTACTAAAGATCAGTACTTTTGTGTACATACACATACAAATTCAGACTTATGTAGATCAACTTCAGGAAACTACATTCTGATACCACCCAAAACAGAAATATGATTTTTCACCCTGCCAACCTGTTTGACAAATATGGACAGCCCTATGTTTTAAATGGGGCTCTACACAGAAATCAATGGAACCAGTATTTGAGAAACAGTTTTGCTATTGTGTGCTGGACCATGAGCAAGTCTGAAACCAGAGTTACTGGCCTTCTGTAGTACCCTAACCCAAAACCACTGTCCAGCATCAAAATTTCAGTAGCAGTTCCTAAATGCTGAAGAAATATTGTTTGCACTGATGTAAACTTTCATATTGATTAAATGTAACAGAAAACCATTTAATCTTTGATTAATTTTAATACACTGCAAAAGGCTTCAAGGAATATTACACCTCACTGTTACTGCAGAACAAGCGCAGTGTGAAGAAATGAGGAAGGAACCTACACACAGACTTGACCTTTCTGAATACTCCTCTATGGTCGGTCTTACTTAACACCATTTTCCAAAGCAGAACTATTCTCAAACCTTTAGTTCATACAGATGAAAACTGTACAGGTACAGACGGGCAGCAATAGAAAAAAAGAAACTTTGGGGATACTAATCCATATGCCCCTAACTGCATTTATACTCTTCCAGAATCATAAAAAAACAACCACACTCAATGATCACATATGATTAATAACCATACTATACACTGTAGCCAATTTCAGCAAAAGGCAATTATTTCGGGTGTTCTTAAAATTATTTTCAATTTTACAGCAGGTCCACGGATCTCTGCTTTTAGCTGCTGAAGCTCAGCCGTGACACCCCGCTCAGCAGACAGTTGTGTGGCGATTGCAAAG
Source organism: Scolopax mira (assembly GCA_004320125.1). Classification (NCBI taxonomy): domain Eukaryota; kingdom Metazoa; phylum Chordata; class Aves; order Charadriiformes; family Scolopacidae; genus Scolopax; species Scolopax mira. Next base: position 13,755 of record BJBW01010399.1, on the reverse strand, counting down.
CCATGGGCACCAGCTTGTCTTGTTAATTCGCACGTGAGGGTGCTGCTGGTTGGAAGAGGACAGTCTGCTCAAGACCAATTACTTTGTCTATTACCATCCTGTTGCTGGTAGCTGCAGCCAAAGCACTTAAAATGCCATCTATTTGCTGTCATCTACAACTGTATGTCAGGATAAAGCTAGATAAGCACAGACACCTATGGTACATACGCTTGCCTTTGCAAGCCTGATGGGAGGACGCTCGCCTCATTTTAGGGAAAAACAACATGTTTGTTGAGTTTGTTGAGTTCTGCTCACTCACCTCTCAAAACACAATTCGCATGTGAAATAGTGTGTCCTCAAGAATGAAGAGTGTAATGATGGTTTATTGCTTGAGAAAGCCAAATGCCCCTGGAGAATTTGTGTCACCATAAGGCTGGTGGTGCAAGCTTTAGGCTCCAATAAAAGAGGTGGAAAAGAGGAGCTGAAAAAACACCATGACAAGAGATGCTTTTGTTACATGTTGAGATGAATCTAAATCAAAATGTGTTCACAGTTATAATTTCTTCTAGAACTGGGAAAAATGCCAGTAGGAATAGCATGATTTTACTTTCCAGTGCCACTATAATTCTTATTCCTATCAAAGAAGGCTGAAAAAAATTGCCAACTTATTTCATTAGGAAATGCAGCTAATTTACAGGCACAGTAATTTTCCCCCTACAAAACTGTATAATGAGCTTTAAACTCACTAAATAAAGGGTCTCTTCTCCAAGTGATTATGCTTAATTTACACAGAAATTAATGGTGACTGGACCTCCTTTCAGAATAGCTTTAAAAGATCTGCATTATAAAAACAACTTCAACAGCTCTGAAAAAAATCCCAACAGTCAATGGAGTAAAAAATACTTATCTTTATAACAGTGCATGTATATAGGTGTCTTCATAAATATCTTTTACATGATAAGCATATAACCATTAAATCAGATATAAAAATCCAGTGAACATACAATGCTGATTTTATAATAAGTTACTTGATTAGGCATTATGCTGATAGAATGTATAGAAAAGACTAAATAAACAGATGGAGAGACACTCCAGGGAGCAACATTTTCATCTTTTAAAATTGCTCTCACTGTATTCAACACTATTTATCTATTTTTAATCTTGTTTTTTTTACTCATTAGTCTGTCTAAAGAATGAAACTTTGGTTTATAGACAAGTCTTGTCAAATGTAGCCCCATTTTCACATAGTTAAGTAGTACTTAGACAACCCCAGAATTTTAAAAATTTTGGCTACTTACATAGAAACTAGATATTAGAAGCCATTCCCAAAAGCAGTTTGTTTATGGTCTCACTAAGGTAGTAGATGTGCCACATAAACAGATAGCATTTGTCCATAGCAAGTTATTAAACCAAATTAAAATGCTTATTCCGGATACCAACTGAGGTATCCGGACCCTGAGGTTGCGAAAGAAGAAAAAAATGCATTTGGATTTTTTAGTTAAAAAAAACCTCACCCTTTCTTCCTTTGTAGTTTAGGAAGTCCACGTTATCTTTTCAATATACCAGAGAAGGGAGATTTATAAAACTCCAGGTCTGGAAGGGGCCATTAAATCATGTAGCCCTTCCTCCTTTATCATAGTATTTTATGTTCTACAGATAATACAGAATCAGTGACATCTGTGAAAGTGATTAACAAAATCTAGGCCAAAAATATTATGAGTGAGCAGTCCAAGATCTTGCTATCACAGCAGCTTGATTAATTTACAAGAAAGGAAAAGAAAATAATTAGATTTAAAAAAAAGTAAAAATGAATTAGTGGTATACAATCCTTGGAACCTAGCACATCAGGATTCTGGATCTAGTATTTCCTCCGATCAAAATAGGGATGAAGCAGCATTTTTAACACATCATTACCATCTACTGGACATGAGGAAGAATGCAGCTCAGAAACAAGATAGAGACAACACCCAGATGGCAAAAGGTCTATCAGGAAATCCTGCAAAGCCTTCTTCCCCACAACCTTGTTTCACCTTCACCCTCCACATACCCGTCCTAACACAGTCTGACCTCCCTTGGAAGTTTAGAAAATCAGCAGTCCGAAGGTGTGCAAATGGATCTGGTAACTAATGTATAACCCAGCACCAAGGCATGAACGCAGTCTGAGTCTGAGATCTACCAGGAGTGCAGTGAATTACAGCCTGAGGCTTCTCTGGCAGGTGACACACACGCTACCTAGCTTCCAGCAGCTTTGACAGAAGGAAACTCTTGGATCATGTTCCTGATGCAAAGTTACAAAGGCTTTCTGGAGATGTTCTATCACCTCCCCTCCCGCTTGGAAGTCATTTGCACACTTTGGAACTAAATTTAACACTTAGGGAAGACACAGGAGAGTGACAAGACCAAAAACCTTGACAGTGACAATGATTTTCTCTGATAGAGAAGTCTCTACTTCATCTTATAGAAATCTGTTCGCACGTGGGTGGAAACATCTGCTTCTGAAAGTAACTGCACATCCATATGATGTATGTGTGTGATTAGATCCAATGGATTCAAAAGGAGCATATGCCTCTTGAATACAAATGCAGTAAAGCACCTGTGAAAATGCTTTTTAAATCAGAGCCAGCATTTACTGAACTGACACAGACCATTTAAAACAAATTAGATAATAAGCACTATCAAAGAACACAAAATGAACTTACTAATACCTACAAAATTATGAGGGACAACTTACTGACAATATTGCCACTCAACAAAATTTGGACATCACAATAGCTGATATAAACAGTTTAAAGTTTGGAGTTAGATTACATATGAAATTTGCATGACTACACATAACTTTTGGTATCAACTGAATGACACTGGCCACCTGTCAGAGAAGGAGGAGGAGGAGCCCACCTCCAGTCTTCCTCCTCCCCAACGCAGATCAGGTACTATGCAGGCTGAGAACGACACTGGAATGGCAACAGCTCCTGGTGGCTGAACGAGCATCCCCGTGCAGAGCCCATCCTGCTCCACAGAGTGACAAATTGGCGATAGTTGGTTTTTAGATACTCTGCACACTGGCCTGAGACTTCAGGGAGATCTGGGAACTGTTTCTCAATCACTTTGGATCAGCTGATTGACTTCAAACAAGTAATTTCATCCCTTCATCATCTCATTTCCCCACACAAAGAAATGGGGTAATGCCAGCAAGCTCCTTTGTGTAGCAGTTTGCTATTTATAAGAGGAAATTACTAGTGTTGCAATTAAATTCCTATGAACTTCTTTGCATATGTGAACAACAGTGGCCCACAAGCAATTTTTTTTAACCCATCTTTAGTATTACTAATTGAAAAACTTTATTACGGACTATGAATGTTTTTCTGCATGTACTTCATTTCCTCTGCTTTTATCCTTTTTTTTTGTTTCCAGTCGGTTTTTCTTTCTTGCTCACCAGCAGCTTCCCTAACACTGCCATGCTCGCTTATACTTGTCACACTAGCAACTTCATGGCATCTTCTCTGAGCCTTCACTAATACCAAGCTTCATTCAGCAATTTCAGGAGCTCAGTCATTATGTTGTTACTCAGACACGCTCAGCTGGTGTACAAAAAGGTGATGAAGCTTTGCACACTGCTTAGAGCAGGATATCATCAAAACCCACAGCAACCTTATTTCATTCTTCAGAGTATTCAGAAGACTAAGACGCAGCAACGACGACCCAACACAACCAGCCACATTGAGGTTCATGCACCTCTAATGCTAAAGCAGAGTCTAACTCATCTTTTCAAACACAATCAAGAATTGCCTTTTCGAAGCAAGAAATCCACAAATGTATTTAAAAACTAGGCAGAACCACATATTTCATAATTCTCAGCTTTGCCACCCCTCACTTACTACCACTTGTCTTCCCAATCTGCAGAATGACACACATTTCTGTGATATTTTATGAGTACTAAGCACTATGAAAAGCGTAAGATTTTATGCAGAAATTGTGTTAGTATAAATCATAAAAGTGGACACACTGTCCAAAACAGAGATGTTTTAATTCCATAAGTCAGTAAGCACCCATAGGTGCTTGGCATATGGTAGCACTGGCTAGGTATATGTTAGCAGCTGTTACAGACAAATAGGAACTGGTCTATCAAGCAAAATTTAGTGCTGAGGATCTGTCATCCCTACTGTATGTATTTCAGATTTTTCTGTTTCTTTGTTTAAGCTTCAGACTAGCTCTGCTTCAGTGCCTTGTCTTGAAGCTCACTCGCACCTGGAGTGCATTAAGGACTCCCTGAGCAAGTCCTCCAGTATAGCAAAAGCAAAAAAATAGCATGAAGTTTGTGTACTCCATGACTGCTTCTCAACCAAAATCAACTGAAGGAGAAATTAACTTCAGAAAAGCACTCCTGGTCTGAATTAAAACATGAATATAGATGCCCTTGTTGAGACACTCCTATTTTGTGGTCCATTAAGTTTTGACAAATGACTGCAAATGGCTTGCCTCCTCTTTCCTAGATCCTGTGATTTTTATTGTCAAAAAGTATGCCAATTGCACGTTTTAGTTACTCACAGACCCGGACTACAAGGCATGGGATCCCAGGCATGGACAGAGTATCAGGGACGCCAACATCTCTGCTCTCAACCAGCCTGTGCTGCTAGGCTGAAGGACTGGGTCCTCCTCTCACATACGTTACAGGACACTCTGGATGCAGAAGAGAGGACCCGAACAGCAGCAGCACCAGGGCCCAAGCAGTCCCATTGCTCTAAGTGGGGTGTAGACATCACTTAAGTTGGTTATAGTTTGTAAAAGTTAGTTCTGGTTTGTAACTCAACATCTTCAGCTTTAAAGTCAAGCTAGCAAAATGGTGGTTGTTTTGAAAGCATTGCAAAGCACACAGAAAAAAATACAAAATAAAAAATAAATTTGTAACAGGGAACAGAAATTCCTCCATAAGCTGTTAGTATGAATTCAGTCCAACAAACCATTTTGATCACCGCTACAATTTAGCTGCACCTGACTGTTCAGTGACATTATCTTGGCAGTATCAGCCCAGCCTGTAGACAGATATCCAAAATCAAAGTCACCACTGAAGTTAGCATTAATTTGCCACATTGTGGAAAGGGCCTGCAGACAGGAAAAATGGATGCAAGTCACAAGAAGAGGGACATCCTCTTGTACATACAGATGTGGTCCCTCACATTTTCCGCCTGAGGGACACTGACAAAACAGTGCAGAGAAATTGCCATTTGTGCTGTTCTATAAATGTATGCTCCTCCAACCTGGCCACTGAGAATTTTAAGCAATATCAGACCTTCCGCTTTCAGGTAACCAATTGATATATCTCTGCTTGATGCAAGTTCTCACATTTAAACAAGTTAAAATGTTGGGTTTTTCTAATGGATGCTAAAGGAAATAGTCGGAAACAACCAAAACAATGTTAGCTACCTGTTACATTTCAACAACTGAACTACAAAATCTTCAATCAATCCCTTCAATTCTTTTACAAGAACAAACTCCCAAATAATTATCCTCTAATATGAATATGGCATTTAAAATTTTTCAATTGAAGAAATTAGTGTATATATATATAGCTATATAAAATAACTATTTTGCTTCCATCCCTTTTCCCCAGCTTTTTAGAAAGCCTAGTGAAAGTGAGAACACACCTTTCACATTTCCAAGATAGCACCTGAATTTTCACCTTTCACATACCAACAAGGCAGCTAGCAAAAAATTTTAAGAACCACGAGATATAAATGTATCTGAGAACAGAAAGTCACAGACAGATCTCTCAGATAGACACTGTTTTTATTCTTTTCTCCACTGATGATACTACAGTAATGAGAGAGTTATAAAACAGCAAATATGACAGCTACATGTTAAAATGGAGTCACATAGAGATGAAGTACTATTTTATTATTATTTTAATAAATACATAATCTAGCTGCTTTACTTAGATAAGACATGAAATGGGATGTGCTAGATCCAGCGTAATTATTTCTATTGACACAACCTGCTTTTGGGTTTTGGTGCTATATGAGAGTAAATCCCTGCCATCTAAAGCCAATAGGAAATCTAATCTTTACTGCCTATAAAAAGGAAGTATTATACAACAACTGAGACAAAAGAAACAGGTCCATTATTTCCACTGATGTTCAGTATTTTGCACATCATGTTACAAAGCTGATGATACTACTGGAAAAATGTAAAAGCAAATTTCTAACCAGAATTTATATCGTTTCAGAAAGAGAGAGTACAACAGCAAAACAAGTACCAAAGGAAAAACAGCAAAGATAACCAGTGTACGAAATGTCATGGTGAAAGAACAGGTGATCATGGCTGCTTCTTGCTGCCAGTGGGAACAAGGACAGACAGGTCTTCCTTTCCCACATTGTCAGAGAGCCAGGAAGCCTGGCTGGGGAAGGGGCATAGCAGTGCCCATCCCAAACCACAATCAATAGATTAATAGAGGATGATCTTTCTGCTAAAGCTATCTTTAATTAATAGACTCACCCAAAACAGGAGGTAAAAAACACTTTCACAGAGGACCAATCTTCATTAGCTTCTTTGAAAAAGTAACTTATTTTCAACTGCTTCAGCAGAAACTCCCAGGTAAAAGCAAAAAAAAAAATTACCCCCAGATATATTTTCATGAACTAAATAGGTGTACTCACTAGTCACTTTTCTAGGAACTTTCATGCATGTAAAGCATTGCCTTCACTGGGATCATTTGCAACAATAACAACGTAGTTCAAGGTGCAAGAAAGTTATTACATACAAGAAAATTGGAAAACATTAATTTTATCTCAGTCTAAATGACTAGTGTGTTGGAAAAATTGCCAGCACTTCAAGAATAAGGGATATTGTTTTGAAGAGATGCATCATATTTTTCATACAAAATCTTGTGATATATTTCATTCTTTACTTAAACTATAAAATTCATTGTAATTATAAAGGCACAATGGGTATCTTTTTAATAAGGATGATTCTTTCACCCTTTTATTTTCCTGCTTATTACACTCAAAAAAGTTTCCCATTTTACTATTTCCAATGTATTCATGCAGTAGAATTTTAATTGAACCGTTTTTAAGTTTCCATATTTCTACAACCTTTTTGGAAACATTACCTCAAAAACAATACGCAAAACTGCATGCTGCAAATTTCTGAGACTGCATTATCCAATTACTTGGTTTTGCTGTATGACTTGAATATATGATACATCCTGTTTCTGCTGGAAGGTGGAAAATTATGCTAGAGAGTATGTTTAATGTTAGGAAAGCATACTGAAAGTAAATTATGTAAGAAGTATACAAAAAAAACCCCCAAAATAAAATAGAAAATTAGCACCAGGGTCAGGTTGTAGGGTTTTTTTTACCTCTGCTGTTCAGTGGTAAACTTGTCAGCCAAAAAGACTGCTAGTGCTTTGAACTGCAATAGCCACAGCAGAAATCAGCAGTTCCAGCTAGATTTTCTTAATTCCACATCTAACATGAGGCACTACAGCTAGGAAAGCACTTCTTGAAACGCTTCCCTGCAGATGGACCATGAGTCAAGTCTCTGCCAGGAAAAGCTGTAAGTCTAAGACACACTTCCCACCCCTGACCAGATGGAAAAAAGGAAAAATATGAATGAGAAACAATTCATTTATCCTTATTTGACTATACCAGCCCTGTAACCTGCTCTCCAAAAATTAAGTTATGGAAACACAGTGATGTAACCAACTTAGCACAGAACAGATAAAATGGGGATGGCAAGATGATAGTTGTGTATCAAACACAGAAGGAATTCAGAGTTTACCTCTGTAGACATAACTTCACATCCAGATGTGAGTCTAGGCAGATTTAGCAGACACATCTCTCTGTCAGCCTGTGTTTAAATACGACTTTAAATCTAGCACACTTTTGTATGTACATGCACAAATAAGTATTAGAAAAATCTTTGGGAAGAAAATGATAGTTGACGTAGAGCAATAATCCTCTGCCAAAACATTTTACAAAAGATGACAGAAAGCAGGCAGTGCAAGTAATGGAAACCTCTGGAGAAGATGCCATGGGAAAATGAGAAAATATAGTCAAAGAAAATCAGCTAATTAAGGGATCGGTACAACAAATGCATTTGAATGACCGGAGCTTAAAATAAACAGAGTAGATGAGAAACTTACAGGTGTTGTCAAGATACGTTAAGGATGAAAGAAAATCCTCTATGACTAAGGACGACTGAGTTGTGTGATCAATTGAAGAAAACAGTATGAATTCAAAATAAAAATGCTTCAGGATAAAAACCAGGACCTATGAAGAGAAAAATGAAGAAAATATTAGAAAAGAAAACACTAGAAAATAGACAGAGAAGAGAAGAGAAGAGAAGAGAAGAGAAGAGAAGAGAAGAGAAGAGAAGAGAAGAGAAAATTTATATTGTCTACAAATAACAACAAATCTTTTAGAAAGTTAAAATTGCAAGGAGAGAAAACACAGTGACTTCCTAAGAGGATCCAATTCTCAAACAGCAACTGTGTCAAGCGCTAATACTCTATCCAGTCTTACCACAAGAAAGAATGTACCATGTGCAATTATTAAATTGCAAACAGTGCACATCAATGCTGTAACTCCTTTCATAGTATATTAGCTGTCTCTGGAGAGTCTGGGAAGTGAAAAAAAGCTAAGAACAGACAATCAAATTTTAAAATTTGCTTGGGCAGCAACTAAGTAACATTTTAAGACACTAAACTAATGGGACAAATGATATATGCTATAAAAATTAGGTTTATGTTAGAATACCTGTCCTCCCACAGAGGACAGTGAAACCTGTAAGAGCCCTGCTAAAGATCCAGGACCCATCTTTTCACCATACTCTGTGAGTATGGTCTCTTCACCATACTTGTTTCCCAACTGACCCATAAGAATGAAGAAACTGGCATCTTTAAGCACATTGACATCTATCCATTTAAGTAGATAGGTAAGAATCAAGGATTAATAGTATTCTCATCAAGTCAAAGGCAGGATAAGCAGAAGCAGCTAAGAAATATCCTGTAGCAAAAAATGTTAAATGGACACCAAAGTTTATGTCTACACCAAAGCATTTGTCTATGAGATTTTCATTTAGTTACAAACAACTTCTAGGATTGCAATAGCTGAAAGGAGTTGAGATTAAAACAATCTCATCTGTTTATTTTGTTTGAAATAAACATTGTTTGCTCAACTTCCTTGAAATACTGCCTTGAGTATTTATTTCTCTCACTACAGATGAATAATGCATCTGAAACAAATTTTATTGTATGACTAACTTCCTAGTTCATATATTCCCTCTAAAGAACAAAACATGAGTTTAACTTAGTTTGTTGCTGAGTTCAATATATACGTACCTTAAATTGTTGGCTAACAGGTGCTAAGTGCTACTTACCTGCAAAACAAATCAAAGAAAAAGAGTTACTTAACAGCACAATAAACTGCATAGAAGAGTGGATATTGTTTAGGTGGCTTGGTGGTAAATCATTCCTACTTTTGATACCAGAGTTAGTTGTTAGAATGGAGTGAACCAAAGATTTAGTAAAAAAGAAACAAACTACAAACTCCAGGTTGAATACTGTGATGGGCTGTGCAAAGCTCAGACTCAACAAAAACACCTTATGACTTGAACTTCACTCTCCCCAAGGTGATGGTGAAATTGCTGAGAGAAGTGACTTGCACAAAGATCTGTTTGCTCTGACTCTAAGAATTGCTTCTGTCTCACCAAAGATGAGCCTTTAACATGGAATACAAGCACCCTATGAGGTACCCTCTCTAGGGTGTTCATTTTCTGGACTAACTTCATAGGAACCATGAACCAATATTGTTTATATTACACAGAATTTCACAACTTAAATAATTAAATTCATTAGAAAACTCCACTAAGGCACTGTACGCTCACTGAGAGTTGCATAAGAGTATTCCCATTACTGGATCTCATATTTCCACATCTTGACCCTATCTTTCTTTTAAAACTTTCTTCCTTCAGGAAACTACAAATGCAGTATCTTTTACTACTTTGTTTCTATCAAAGGTGAAAAATTTGCAAGGTTTTAAGTTATTGACAGTAGTGTCTTTAATCAAACAATGATTGTATGTTGTCAGGAAGAGCCTCTGGATGTCATCTCATCCAACTTCCTCTATTGTGAGGGCATTTTCATAATATAGATAAATTCTTGAGTTTAGTGTTCTTCCAAATAGAAATATCAAACAAAGAGTTAAATAAAGGGATAATCCATGTTTTATTGGTGCAATCTTGTAATTAACAGTTCTAAATATGTACTACAGTCAAACACCCCATCTTTTTACAGCAGACACCCTATTATTGCAATACTTAAGAGATAAACAGGATTTAGGTTAATGGAGTTAATAGGTTGTTCATCTAAACCCAAAGTTCACAAAAATTTGTTTGAATACTCTTTGGCATGCAGCATCTTTGTCACTGTTATACCAAATATTGTGTTATTAATCCCTTAAATCACAAAACATATATGAAGGTGCCACAAATATTTTGAATATTTATACAATTCATAAATATACCAAATTCACATTTTTACAATGTATATGCAATATCCAAATCCTAAATTCATAAACCCACCCTGCATTCATATTGTGGTCATGGCAGCTTCCGTAACAGAGAACTGTCAAGTGGAACAAAACATTGTTTAGAAACATTCTCTATTTACAACCCACCACAGCAATGGTGTCTTTTGCTTTCAAGATTTAAAATAGAATAAAAATTTGAAAAATAAAAACTTGTCAAAAAATTAAAGGTATGTTTTGGGAAGAAAAACAAATAAATAAAAATCACGGGGATGAAGACAGAACCAGGCAGTGGAGCCTTAAAAATGGCAAGACATTCCCCCTCATAGCTTTGCCATTCATTACGTCAGAATTCTTCTTAAATGCATTTCACCTCAGCTCAAAATTTGAAGGTCTCATGTGCAGCCTAAATAAATCCAGAAAATGCTCATAGCTATGTTCTTCTTTTAAGCCAAGCTTGTTAATCAATCATGATAAAAGGTATAGAAGAATTACAATCTTTAGATTTCTGACTATAAGCCCAACAGTTATTTTTGATACGTAGAATTTCATAGTGATGTAAGGAGATTAATGCAATATACTATTCACAACATTATGACACACTATAATTATCTCCATGGATGCCAGAAACAATTTTGACCACTGTGATAGACTGGGTACCATCCAAAAGAAAACAAAACCAGTATAGATTTTTAAATACATGGGTATAAATGCATTATACTTTGATTGCACTGACAAGAACTTGAAGGAAGCCAGAACAGCTGGGGCTGGGGAAAGGATGATGCCAATGTAATCTTTAAGACTGACAGCTCTGTTTGGGACAAGGAAAGCTAAGCGGATGTTATTCAGCAAGGGAAAATCACTGTGGATGAAGAGAAGCTCTAGCAGTAATATAATAAAAATAAATACGGAACTTGAGGGCAAGTTTAATGTAAAGCAAGCCAAATGCTTTGCTAAAAAATGCAGCCTTTGTACTCTTGAAATTATTACATACTAAAAATGTGGCCTTTGTACTCTTTTGAAATTATTACCTTTTTTTTGTCGTTCCCCTCAAGCTAAGTCCCTCAGCAAACATTAAAATAGTTGTAAATAGTAATTAGTATTCAGAAACACATTTCACCATGAGAAACAAATGTGCCCTGAGGAGTTCAGCCTTGCTGAAACTCTGTCCTCAACACTAACCCTGGGCAAAAAGCTTCCTAAGCCTGCCCTTGTGGTTCCAGGGGCACAATGTGCTGTCAGTGCCCCAACAAAGCACACCCCTGGGGAAGCCCAAGATGGGAGCCAGCAAGTGACAGTGACGACTTGGAATGGCACAGATGCACAGGTCTCCTATCCTTGCCACAGGGACTGAAGAGCACTGCGGAGTCCTCAGGAAACTGGAAGAAAATTGAACTTGCAAACCAGTTGGAGGGAAGGAAAAGCTGCTAGGAAAGACTTGTCCAACTAAAATGAACAATGGAAAGAACTGTACTTCCCCAGGAGATCCAGTTCTGATGTTTGCACAGGGCCATTAATTGCAAGCTGTTTCTAAGCTGCACTGCTTTAAGGAAGAACCAAGACTCTTCAAATCTTACATGTCTTCTCCAACTGCACGCTGACTGGCAGTTCTGCATCTGCTCCTACTCAACACATGCAATCATTCAAACTTGATTTGGCTTCCCAGCCTGCCTTTCTGTAGCACCTCACGTCCTGTTCATCCCTCCTGCTCACTGGACAAGCACTGCTTCAATCTGGCCAAAGAAACATGTATTTGCCTACAGTAATTTCATCCAAAAATTCCGTCTATGCAACAGTTGCTGCCTTCTTATGGCAATAATAAAAAGGCACCAACAGTGCAATCTGATGCCATGTCCATGAGGATCATTAAAATGACTGGCTTGAAGCCATGCACATTTCCCTCCAGGAAGCAGAAATATAACACTCTCAACAATTTATAGAAAGCTGTTGAAAAGCCTTTGCCGACCTCAGGAAATCAGCAAAAGTTATTATTTTTACTAGGTTTAGAAAGAGGGGAAAATAACTCAGAGACTGTAGGTGTTCTTTTGGTTTGCTCTTCGAAGCTATTAATTCACTGAACGGCCAGCTTGTCATATAAACATCTGACATCACTGAACGAGGCTACAAGATGCAAGGATGTACTTTAAATCAACAGGCAATAATTCATTTGTCACCTGCAATAAATGAGTGTTTCCCAACATTTTGAACTAGCACAGCAATCCCACACTACTACAGATTTCTAAGCTCACAATGGAGGGTCTCCAGCTTCCAGGGTTTTATATATACATGTCAATCACAATAACAATGTTAAAATCTAGTGAGGTAAAGAGGAAAAGAGATCTTTCAGTAACATATATCTGCAGAAAAGTTATTATTAAAAGAAAAAAATCTCTAATTAAAACTGACACTCTCCTTTGAGCCCCGAAGAGACCCTGTCAGCTGGTCTCTCCCACCTATGCCTTGAGATAAGGATGTATTCCTTTGGACCACAAATATAAATACTTGAATATTAAATTGTGTTTTGGTATATATTTATGTAACACATATAAGTTATTTCTCTGATAGGATATCGTATTTCTGCTCTACAAACACTCACCGCATATACTTTAACTGATCTACTTGGCTACACTAAAGTTTCATACACAAAGTCTTATTCCTAAATATAATGTTCCAGCTTTCACAGGTATTTAAGATGCACCTACTTCAAATACATTACACACTTTGGCCTAATAAGCACTCTGAAATCAAAATTTCACTGATTTTTAGATGGTATTTGGATCAAGTGTTTGTGCTCAAAGACAGCATGTTTTTTCAGCATATTTCACTGCACTTGAAAAGATTCAACCCAGTTCTGACACTCTCTCTTCAATCTAATTTTCCACAAATAATAAACAAATTCAGGATTGAAGGAGTCCCAATAAAAATAAACATCAATGAACTTGCATCCACTGAGTTAGTGTTTCAGTTTCATCACTGAGTCAAAGTTTATTTATTACTAAAGAACAACAATCACATTGCTCGCTTCATCCAAAAACTGCAACAAACAACTGTTACCCAAATACTGGTAACAGGTAAAAAGGCTTATATATATTGCCCTCCAGCGAAGGGCAACCAAGATGATTCAAGGATTGGAGCATCTCCCTTATGAGGAAAGGCTGAGAGAGCTGGGACTCTTTAGCCTGGAGAAGAGAAGGCTGAGGGGAGACCTTATTAATGCCTATAAGTATCTAAAGGGTGGGTTGAAGGAGGAGGGAGC
>BJBW01010396.1:23862-40342 GCA_004320125.1 Scolopax mira | reverse complement strand
TTTTTTTTTTTTTTTTTTTTTTTTTTTCCCCCCCACAGTTCCCCGCCCGGGTGTTAATGGCTTGGCGGACGCAGCCTTCTATTTGCAGCTAAAAGTATAAATATATGCGTTCGGCGTCTGAATACCGCAATTTCCATTTCGTTCGTGTCATCACTGGCAGTGTTTATCCATTTCGCTTAAGCCTCCCGGAGCAAAGAGGCTGTGCAAATAATTCGCGCTTTTCGATTACTTTAGGAAAAGGTTGGGTTTGTGCAGCCTTTATTGCTGCTCGCCTTGAATTTAGCATTCATTATTAAAGGACATCAGTATTTTCAAGCAATTAAAAGAACAATTAAAACGCTCATCGTCCCACAAGATGCTTCGAACTAGGCAGCTCTAGTGCGTCGCTCCATCGCTGTTATTGACTTATTTTAAAAGGTCACAGATGACTGAATTTTAAGGAGTCGGTCGACTTTATTTTAATTCCGATTGGATGAATAGGAGCAGCAAGTAGTCTAGTCTGATATACATAAGGATTTTTTTTCATGCTGTAGTACTTTCTTTTTTTTTTTTTTTTTTTTTTTTACAAACATAGAATTTAAACAAATAATGTCTTAATTTTTCGTCCTTGATGGGCATAATAGTTTTAGTATTTAAAGATGTAACGCGGTAGTAGTGAAGTAGTTGTGAGTAAACCCAATGTTACTGGGCTTTTTGTTCATAGTATGGATAGTGTTAGCAGATTTTTATGAAGTAACCATTCCTCAGAGTAAATCACTGTGGTGGCAGACTGTGTCATGGCAGACTGTACAGGAACTACTATTTCCAAGGAACAAAAAGGACCCAGGCACGTTCAATATACTCTGTACGTAATAATACCATGCAATGGTATTACAGGAGAGCTTCAGGGATTTGCTGCTAACATCCATCAGTATCCAGGATGGCATCTGGATCAGGCATTTAGCATTTACTGATGACAATCAAACATAAGTTTAGCTGCACGCAGCTGTAATATATATATATATATAAATATATATATATAATATATATAAATATAAATAATATATATATATAAAAGTTTTACTATAGATTTACATATATTTGCTTTGCTTCAGCCTTGCAGCAGTGCATTTTCATTGTTGTGACATTTCTGTGGGTTGCTTTTCTTCCAGTGACACTGTCAGATCTGACACTGATCCAAGTATATTTGAATAAGTGCTTAAAATGAAGCCCTGCTTCTGTGTCTCTGCTCATTTATCCAGATCCTAAAGTGGTCTAAGACTACTCATTCAGCTGGAACTTGTCCACATTCATGATGACCAAAAGCATGAAGATCCAGTTCCACAGACCTCCATAGGGATACCCGTTGAAGCCATGAACCTTGCTAACAGATCAGTTCTGAGGTTACCAGTAAGAATTGCCACTTGGCCCTTCAAGTCATGGTTGCAGTTTAACCAAGCTGGCTTTAAGCAGATCCTGTCCCAAACCCCAGATGAATATTTGGGTAACTAGTGCAGAGTTTTCTGCTGTCACAATCTGGAAGATGTTGGCCCCAAGCAAACCCAATCAGCACTAATTCAGCAACTACCATAGTTCCTGTAGTTAACTTGGCAAGGTAACACAGAAGCTCCCTATGTTATGTTGGGCTCTGTCAGGTTTACAATATAGACACCAAGCTCTTGCATGGATACTAAGGATGGTAGATTTGAGCTCCATGGCCGGCAGAGCCCTACATTGCCTTTATTTCTGGGGTCCAGTGGCAATCTCTGATGGTGTCATGGCTAAATCCAACAGAAGTGGATTATCAGAGCCCTCAGAGTGTTGGGAGAGGAAGACTCATCAGGGCTCAGATGGCTTGAGAGCTTTTCTCTAGCTATTCTGGGCTTTCCTCCAAATGCCCCTAATGTGACACCCTACACAGTACTGCTCCCCACAGATCACTGACCCATCTGTAGCAACCACAGCTTTAGTTAACATCACATAAACCAAAGTGTTTCATCTTCTACACCAAGCCAAACTCCTTCCCTCAAAAAAAAAAACTTGTATCTGTCAAAACATTTCCTTTTATCCAAAACACAGATTTTTTTTTCGCTGTTTTTTGAATTATTTAACCCTTTAAAGAAAAAAATCAACTTGACAAAAATTACCAACAAGGTTCATCTTGAGAGGGCAGGCAAAGCGGTCTGCATTTTCCTCTCTCTTTCAGCATGCTAACAGGGTCACACCGGGGGTGGTAGGAAAGGTCTGTCACCTTCTGGACCAGAAACCAAGACCTCAGCACTTCCTCCCTGCTCAGACTCCATAAATTGCAGCAAAATCTCTGGTTTTCTGCCTGATCACCAGGGTATAAAGAAAGCACAGCCCCTGAACTGTCTGAAACTGCTCTCTGTGCTTTGGGTTTAAAGTTTTAAACTTTTTTTTACTGCAAAATATAGGGGCTAACATGAATATGCTCCGAGATATCTCACTCATGGAACTGGAAGGGGGTGTAATTCATCCTAAAAACAGAATTTAAGCTACAATTCTTACTACCTATAAGAATAGTTACTAATCATCTCACAATCCATGTCTGTGACCTGTGCTAAATTTTCGAATCCATTTGGTTTTGCTTTTGATAGCTTCAACAGAATTGTTGAATGACATTTCCTTTAGCAGGAGTTTTCCAAACAAATTCACTTCATTTCTGCTAAGCAAGAAATGTAAAAACATATTTTGCTTGTGCCGGCTTGGAACTATGTGTGCCACTGAGGTCCAGAAGGTGACATATCTTCCACAAGTGTTTCCTCTAATAAGTGTAAAGAGGAGAAACTAATTATGTGAGCTGTAGCTACTAGAAACTTAAAAATGTTCTGTTCAGAAATATTCTAACCCTAGCACATCATTTGGAGTTGAGGAGCATAGAGCTGACTAGGATGAATCGATGGGGAGAATTGGAAAACAAACAGTTATCCTCCACTGGAAAAGGATTATGAACACCCTGAATTTAACAGGATTGGACCAAATGATCAGGACCAGCCCTAGACAAGTTTGGCTGAAACTTAATGAAAATGTGAGTATTATGGCTGAATTCTTCACATTGTCTGGGCATTGTGGATGCAGCCAGTGTTATTACAGTCAAAGAAGAATATGTTGACCATTTGGTTATGGTTTAAGGTAGAATTGGAGAGAAATGCTAAGTGGATGGGAAGAGGGATGCTGACGGGGAAAACCTCATTCAGAGCTCTGTGACTGCTTTTAAGCAGACAGAAAAAAGCTACGTTTGGAGTCAGGTACAATGTGAGGGGAGAAGGACCTACCCATCTCCTTGCTGCCTAGAAGACGGGGTGTGCTAACCCCCACACCTCGGGATGGCAGCAGGACCCAGGAGGACCCCAAATGTGCTCTTCCTCCACACAAGAAGCACTGCCCTGGGTCCATACCACCAAAGCAGGTAGAGGGCTATGGCCAACCAGTCCATGGGGTTCCAGAGGCTGGGTCTGGCTCACAGGCTGCCCTGAATTCACCCAACTCTGCATAAAAGCACAGTCCAGCACACCTAGAATTACACTTTACTAAAAGGAATAACAACGCATATCCTTTATGGTATTCAGCCTTACAATGCTTCTCAGTATCTGTCAGCCTGAATGTCAAAAATACACTGTCAAATGGATTCAATTATTTTGTCAGTCCTCTATTTGAAAGCAGAAACCTGCCATATAAAGCTCAAGAAGTAAATAAAGTCTAACGATGAAGGACCAAGTTCCAGTGGGAGCTTTGCTGGAGAAAGGCCTGCACAAGTTGACCTATTTAATTAAAATGCAATAAAATGCAATTTCCTTTACATCATTACATTCTAGTGTTAACCTTAGAATCACAAATTTGTTAAAAGCTGAGAAAAGTGGTTCATCTGTGGTTACCTCTTGGTAAAAAAAAAAAAAAAAAGGCAAAAAGATGCTTTTAAGGAAATGTGTTAATAATTAAAAATAAACTTAATGGTCTAAATGAAGAGTACTGACAATTTTTAAAAGGGTAACAACTTTATTATTTTTGTTGATGTCAGTTATTCATTTGTGGGCCATCAAGCTATAAACCAGGGTAATTTATTGACTGCAATATAAACTGGATATGTGCCATATTATTCAAGAAAAACAATACACTGCAAAAACAATACAGAGAAGAGGTAATTTGTACAGAGTTCATGAGATAATTATATCATCTAATTACGAAACTGACTCACTATGCCCTTGGCTCTATTTATTAGAAAAGAATTGAAGGACATACTAAACATACTGAGAGTCTAGTAGTTTAAATTTAAATCCTGCCTGTACACCCAAACATCCAGGAACTGGTGTGATCCAGCACATGGATCAGGAGCCTGAAGGAGAATACCATCATTTGGGACTCAGGATACTACTTCATTTTTCTGTGTGCTGGAAATGAAATGACTGTCCTGTTTTGCTGAAAAGTGCCTTGAAGCTCAGTCAATATCACAGAAAGCATTTAATGATATTAATAACACACACACACAAACACACACACACACACACACACACAAAAGTTATTAATTATTTATTTCAAGACTTGACAGCAGTTTGAAAACTGTCTGTACTTACGTGCCTCTCTGGAATAATCCAGCAGAAGCATTTGGATGCAAGTGGATTGTTTCAGGTTCAAACAGAAGCAAATCAGTGAGGTGTCCTAACTGTAAGACATAACCAAGGCTCTGCACATATAACTTGCTCACTCTCAGTGAAGCTCATCAAAGCACAGAAATCACCAAGACTAAAACAAAAGCAAGTTACTGAGTTATTCTCCAAATTGCCAAATGGTAGCTGAACTGCAACCTTTTGAACTCATTTCAGATGTTTTTCCTTGAACTTTTTATGCTATTTAAGGAACATACAAATACTTTCTTTGTCAATCATGTAACAAACTTAATTAAATAAACTGCTTTTTTGCATCTCTTCTGGTGATTTTTATTCTCAGTTTACTGTGCATTTTACATTTGAATAGATTTTAATGGGTGACATCTAGTTATGCTATAGCAAATTGTGGAGGAAGCTAATATTCAGAAAGATTATGAAGAGTTCATAAAACAGGGAAAAAAACCTCATTATCTCTTTATTTATTTGTTTTTATTGATAATAGCGCCGGCTTGCATACAATACTTTTAAAAATGAATGCTACGAGTGTCTAGGAGACAGAATAACAAACAGAGAGCCTGGAACACCCGGGTCTGAGCTTGACCCAGGTAGAGGAGGCATCATTCTGCATGTTGGAAGGTGCAATAACAAATCCTCTCCCTTTGCCAAGAGGGACTCCTCTGCCTGGAGGAGTCACCCCAGTGCCAGCGCAGCAATACACTGCCTTCTCCCAGTTGTGTTAATGGAATTCCTTGTGGGACCACAGTGGAAGAAAGAGCATTGAAACAATTACAATTGAAAATAGCTCTACCTCTCCTCCTCCCACAAATGGTGTATTTTTAACTTCCATCACTTCAGTGCTCTGATTTAAGCACAGTTCTACATGCAGTTGGTTTGGCACAGATGAGGAGGTGACAAACTGCAGGCCAGAGGTGGGAACAAACATCTGGGGCAAGAGTTGGTTGCAGCACCTTAGCTGCCAAAGGCAGCATATCACTGGGCTATGGTGTGATAGTTCATTGTATGAACTTAAACTTTCCTTTTCCTGATTGTTTTCATAGCCATGTAGCATCTCTGCTGCAAATCCTTGCAGTACAGAGGTGCTGGACCAGCACCTTTCCTTTCTCACCCCAACCTCCTTCATTTAGATTAGAGATTTGCAATCCTGTAATTTTTATCATGGGGAAACACAGTGTAGGCAAAGCCCCAGGCAAATCACAAGCCCTATTCTCTCAAAGACATTTATCTGTATGGCTAACTTTCAGTCAGCAGTGGAAGACTTAAATGGACAAGGTTAGGAGCAGGCATACAGTCAGGGACAAAGCCTTGGCCATGGAACAACAGCCACGTACACACCTCAGCTATGTTCCCTTGCGTGTCTCTGATCACAGCTTACATGCTGAGGATCAAGCTGTGTATGTGATTCAGGACTGAGTAAGAACTTTTGCTCAGTCATTTTGGCCAGGATTTGGGGGTTCTCCATCTTTTCCTAAATCACAGGCCATGAGTCACTTGCTGAAATTTCCTTTCTTATCTCTCCAGCTTCCTGCCACTTCATGGACCTCAGGCAATGGTGGCTCTTTGATTTTTTCTGTCATCTGCCTGTGATTTTTGTCTCTTGAGGACTCAAGGACTACAATCTAATTTGAATTTTTGGATACAGCTATGTAAGCACTTGGGCAAACTTGCATAGCCTTTAGCATATAGGAAATCAGATAATATCTAATCTCTTCCCCATTAGGGTAAAAGCGTGTCCCTAGCACATTATTAACAAATGCATTCTAGAGCAGAGAACACAGTACATCATATAGCCCATCCTACAGTTCCCGATGTTAAAAGCAATCATCTGACTTGTTCGTGTGTGACAGCATCACAGCATGACATCACCTAGAACTCACTGAAATCAATGGAAGAAATACCAATTCAGGTGGATTTGGACCTCTCCTTTAGTTTCCCAGGTAATCCACATTACACATCACAATCTGGGTTTTGAGCCTCCACAATGTTCATCAGCCATTATTTTTTCTTCCAGTCTTGATCTAGACGAGGGACCTAAAAGAATTTGCTACTGACAACCAGTACTTTTGGAAGATGTAAGTGTCAGACTTTTCAATAGGAAGACCCTGTTTCCCTGTGCAAGCATGTTGCTTCTTTTCTGCTCTACATGCACTGTTCCGGTAAAATAAAATAACATCACAGTAATTCCAAAGGAGCACTTCAATGGCACTCTACTATATCTTGATGGCATAAACAAAATAGCTAATGAAAAGTCACCCTTGAAGATAATCTAACTCACAAAAGTGTGGTTTTGTGACTGAATGGGGTGGCCTAAGCTTGGCTGGACCAGGTTGGATCATGAGGACCTGCAGCACTTCAAGAGCTCTATGGAGCCTCAGTCTTTCATTGTCTGCAGAATTATCCCTGGAACCCTTTCTTTAAACTATGGTGAGATATAAACCTCCTTGTGTGTTCAGGTACTTCATGTTTATCTGCTATTTCTAAACACCTGATCACGTAAGAAGGATAAGCTCTCACTGATTTCAATGACTTTACCTGCACGGGGGTATTTTTCTGTTTGTCTGTGAATCTCATTCATACCTTTTCTGTCTTCACTTCCCAGAAGAAGAACCCATACAGAGTATACAGAATCTATACACTCACTCCAGAGATCACAATATATGGTATATAAATAATTTTTTTAAAAATGTAATTTTGCTAGTAATCCTTACATATCTATCAAGCTGGCAGTTATTTTAGAGAAGACGCATGCTACTTATAAAAAGCGCTTACCAAAATCAGCCAAGAAAAAAATGCCAAAATTCCAAGAAAAAAAGTAGAAAGGCAGTCAGGCAACTAATCCTTTTTGGAGCATTCAGACTGTGACCTGAGGCATGCTGTCAGAGGACAGGCAAAAATCAGATTCTTTTCCAAATGAGGAACAATATGGTGTTCCTCATAATACTATGATATAACTATGGGAAGCTAAATGATGAGCGTATGGTTTCTGCCTGCACAGAAAACATTCCCAAGAAGAGGACTGATCCGACGTAGTCGTAGTGGATGGTTACAAACTGCCAGACAGGCAGTACTGACTCAGAAATCCCACTCCTGCACTCCCTTTCCTGGCAGTAACTTGTATGAAAGAAGGAAAGCCCGTGGAATGATGAAGATGAATGCAATAAATATACCTGAGCCTGTCTACTTGCTTTAGTGGTTAATGCCACTAAAGAAACCCTGCAGAGCTTTAAGCAGTTCTTAGTGATGAAGATTTATGAAGCCCTTCTAAAAACTTCATTAAGGGGTCAGAGAGATCTAAGTGGCCTCACAAGCTCTGCACTAAGCCAAGAGATTCACTTTGCAGAAACTCAGTCAAAGGCAGCGAGGGGAGAGCTGGTTTGCAAGGACTCTTCATGTGCTCTGGCCTGGGAGGAATGATGCTGGGTACCCTATGGATCTGGGCAGCAGAGTGCGATGCTGAGGTCCAGGCAGGGTTGTATCATGCTAGATAGTTAAAGGAAGCTGCTTAGCACAAGTAACTGCCACAAATAGGTTTAAGGCCAGCATAGTATGATAAGCAAGCCAAGTCTGCATACACTGCTCACACTCTTCTTCCAGCTTCCCTCAGCTTGTCCAAAATATTTTTGTAGTTCAGATGAGATGTGTTTTCCTCCTCCTGATGACAAGCACTGCCTGAATCCCTTCAAATCATAGCCTAGGATCTTACCTTCCATGCTGATGCCTCCGAGCAGTTGTTTAGAACCGTCATTATATAAATAGCAGTGCTCATTAATCTAGCAATCACTTACTCCCAGCTATGAAAATGCAAATTGGGCTGGCTTGTTTGTGTTTTCAAGAGAGAGAGAAGGTGGTGGCGGTAGGTGGGAAGGGGAATGTTCCCCCGGTGCTGCTGTTATCACCCTTTCGTCTTGGTGTGAGCCAGGGAACGTTTCATCTGCGCCCTACAGAGCTTTGCTGGGCTTGATTCCACTGCTGCTGAGGTGGGTGTGCATCATGCATGTTTTGTAAAGGCGGTTCATGGACTGATGGATTGGGTCAACCCCACAAAAAAACAACTCCTGGACTTTTTGGTGGGGTTTTTTTTTTTGATAGGTGTGCATCAAAGCAAGTTCTGGTTGTTGGCAAAGCCAGCAAACTCTGACAGAGCAAGATAAGTGGCTCTAGTAGTGTTACAGGTAAAACCACCATTCCCTTTGGCTTGCTGAAAGGGAGTCATCAGAAAGCATTCATGATGGAGTAGATATCATGACTGGTTGTAAAATTCAGTAAAAAACAAAGCAGCAGATCTCCTTCAGAAGCTGTGTTTCGGCTTGACTGCCCACCTGAAACAAACTCCTTTCTCTAGATGTCTTATAACCCAATTCACAGTGCTTCAGATGAAATGCAGGAGGCGTTACACAGCCTCAGCACCTAGCAAGCAGGCAAGGGCCTCCCCTGGATCTAGAAGGAAGAAAGGTAAAAGAGAAAGACAGTAGAGGATGGAGGATGGGGGAGATTTGAGAAACTTGCGGTAAGAAGAGAACTGCTGGACTGAGCTGTCAAAGACCTCCCTCAACTCATGTCCTATTCCAACAGCTGCCAGCAGCAGGCACTTACAGAAACTTCCCATCAAAAATCTCCTATTTTTCATTCCCAGCATCCCCACATCATCACCAGCATGTTAAATACCTTCAAGTCTTAATGCCTTCAGCATGAATTGAAGAAGGGTCCTGAGTTTTAGCAGTGTGTTATTTGAAGGGGAATCTCATAATGGAGTCAGTTTAACAATTATTTTCATTATTTTAAGGGACCTTGTTCATATAGCCCCTTGCAGGGCTACTCAGGAACACACTTTTTACATTTGCAGAGTTTAAAGCACCTGTTTCCCACTAATTGAGAGGGATGGAGGCAACCCCATGCTTGTGAATGGGGTTTTTCAATCAGGTTTCATGGCAGAATGGCTCAAGCTTGGGGTAGCCTCCAGTAGGGGTTAAATTTATGAATGATGCAACAGAAAACACACAGTCACCTCTCTGGGTGACAGCACTGTCTGGCACTACTTTAGCATCTATGCAGCATTGGCTATAGAGTCTCCAAATCAAGCTGTTAGCAACACTTCCAAAACAGCTATTTGATAAACAATTCAATATTAATGGATAGTATAAGAAAGTTTATCTACCTTCATCCTGCAATTTTTTAAAGGAGAAAAGGGCCTTATCTTGCTGCCTTCATTTTGACACAGTCATTTCTGATGCATTCCTGAAGCCAGCAACAAAGACAGGAGGTGTCTTCCCATCTGCAGGAGCAAGCAGAGATTCAGTGTTGAGCTAATTATTACAGCCAGGAGGAAGGAGAAGCTTCCCTCATGACAGTGAGTCATGAGATCTCAGCGTTGACAAGGAGAACTACTACAGAAGAGCCAACTGCGTAATATCCCAAAGAAGAGTAATTAAGTGGCTTCATTGATGCAAGTTTTGATTGAGCTACACAGTACGAATAGCAGCCTCACTCAGGCCGTTTCAGTGACACATGCTAGAGATAGGAAGGGCCAAGATAATGATGTTTTGCCACGGCGCTTTAGGAAACTGGAGATCAGGAATTTTTCCAGAGCATGAAGCTCGTTTTTTTTCTCTGAAGATTTTATTTTGATTTCAAGCACTGCTGACTGTGCACTGTCACCACGTTTTTTAAATATGTTTTTTATTGCTCCCTTGGATTGTAAAGCACTGGGAGATTTCTACTGTAGACAAAGACTCTTCTGAGGCATATACTACAAAAGAGGAAGGAACTTGCTCCAGGTCCGCCATAAATAAGAGGTCAGCTCACATTATCTAACTACCTTTACATGAGAAGAGTTGCTCTTGCATACTCTATGGAGCCTGGGGACACAAGATGTTGAAGAGAAGTGGTGGGTGGTTTTGGGCACCCAGTGCCTGAGTTCCTGGGTGCTGGTGTCAGCCCTGGGTGCCAATAATTCCCTCCACAGCCCTGAGCTGCAGCACGTTGCATCTCTGACTGCCTTATGAGATGCTTATGAGATGTTGCAATGGCTCAGCTGGGAGACTGGAGCTGTCCTGGGGGCTGTTACACATAATAAGCCCATGTCATTCCAGTAGGCAAAACCCTGACCTGTAAGGTTTAAGGTAGCAGCAACTGTAGAGAGTAAAAGTACTTAGAAAGCTTCATAACATTTCCAGAAAATAAACTCACAGTGAAGTGTATCCTGATCCTTCATCATGAGCCATATTCATAGGCTGCCAAAGTAGGAAATGTCTGAGGTGACAGGAATCCATGAATCGGGGGCCCATTTGCTATTGTTTGGGTGAGATGGGTTTTTTTTTTTCGTTTTCCACATGCAAAACAATACAAGTGGTCATAAAATTATTTAGGGACTTGTGCCGATCCCCAATTAGCACTCCTAAAAATTCTACTCACTTCAAGTTTGTGAGTGAAACAAAAGATAACCCGTAGCAGAACACAGCCCTGCTTTTCCTTGGGCCAGTGGGAATCATGCCAGCATTTGATTTTTCAAATCTGGTTTCCTCAGCTATAGGACTTGCCTGACTAAATAGTCATGCAGAATTAGCAGCCTCAAGAACAAAAGTGTGAGCACATTATGCCTGTTATTCTCAAAAGTGGGTTATGTTTCCCACCAATTCCCTCAAGCAAAACCTGTACTACCTGTAGAGCACCAGAATATTTCCCCTCTCTTTCTGTGGTGAGGCTTTAGCAACAAATAAGTAGCAAAGTTTGTTGTAAACCTTCTTCTTTTGGCTTTGGGTGCTGTCATGACTGTTACCTGGCACCACATAGGATGATGTGGTACCCTCCTTGCACAGAGGGAAAGAAGAACATTACTCTTTCCTTTCCCCTCCATGTGGTAAGAAGTCACAGGGAACCACAGAGCTGCGTCATCCTGAATTGCCGTGACCAGATTTGCCAGGCAGTTTTTCCTGCTGGAAAGCAAAAGTGCTGTAACCACACGTCTGCCCGTGCCCATACCCTGGGCTGTGTGTAGGAAATGGGGTGGGCAGAAAGGCTCCTGCCCAGCACACAGCTCTGCATGCCCCCATCCCATTCCATCCTGGCACCAGGGGAGCGTGGAACACAAGCAGGAGTGAGAGCATCTGGCACTGGCAACCACCACGAAACTGCTGTGAGGGCTCAGATCCCACCTGCTGCATCATCTGGAATAAAACTGGGTATCTGGAGGCTGCCCAGTCTGATGAAGGAAAAAGTAAGTGGGTCTTCAGGTAACAAGCTTCAAATAAATTAGGCTGCTGCAAAGGGAAAAGGAATATTTTTTTTTCTCTGTGGGCAGACAGTGATGGGCTGCCCATTTACCAAAGGTATAGGCAACCTTAAAAGTCTGTCAGAGAAGAGGGGCAGAACCTGTGCTTTTAAGAGCAGGTTAATCACCTTAGGGGAACACAGGAAAATAAAAAAGGACTGGATAGCCCTCTGAGATCCCTCCTGACAGAGACCTCTCTGTCTCTGCAAATGAGCAATGATCCACATCTGATGGTAGGCAGTACGGTTGCAGGGGAGAAAAGCCACATTCCACAAATACATGATTCATTAAAATCAGCGACCAGCTCCAGAAACAATTCGGTATCAATGTTTTGCCTCAAAATTAGTCATGAAACCAAAAGGAGTTAAAAAAGGATTGGCTGTGGCTCAGCAATGAAACCCTTT
Organism: Scolopax mira; assembly: GCA_004320125.1. Classification (NCBI taxonomy): domain Eukaryota; kingdom Metazoa; phylum Chordata; class Aves; order Charadriiformes; family Scolopacidae; genus Scolopax; species Scolopax mira. The sequence goes on along the minus strand of BJBW01010396.1, from coordinate 28,049 downwards.
CAGCAATTAAACCCCACCAATAAATACCAGCGAGTGCTGGAATGAACTTTTATTTCTAGAAATTATTTTAGCTGTGGAAAATATAAACTGTGTCTTCCCTGCAGACACAGCCAAAACTAATCAAAATACTCCTCGTAATAGAAAGGAAATACCTCTGGGCTGCGATAAGGAATATGAATGTAGTTCTTTTACGTCTCCACTAGCTAATAACAATAAGATGGACTAGTGGCACCGTTTTCAGCACGGAGATTAATAGTCAGGGAGAAACTGAGAAGGAGAAAGTACACTTTCAGTTTTCTTTCCGATGGCTAATTAAAAAGCCCATATCTGAGAGGAAACGTTGTGGAAATGAGAGCTATTTGGATGTGCCTTCCCCCATATACTATCATTCTGCTTTGTGAGGAATGCTTTATTAACGCTAATCTCATCCCTGTGCTTTGACAGAAGTTACAGTTTCCTTCCTTTGCAACCGCTAAGGCTCAGTTCTATTATGGGGTTTGTTTAATGAGAGCTTTATTATTTTACTAAATTACCTCATCTTCTGGGAACAAACCTAACCTTGAACTATGAAGTTAAATGGCTTTTTAATGACGCAAGTCTGTTTGGAAATTGTGCCTTGATGACTCTAAATTTTCTTCATTCTGCATGTTTAATATGTGTATTATACATTAAAAATTGACTCATTTCTGCAGACTTCCTTGATTCACTATTTTAAAATCAATTTTCTGCAATTATTAGGGTTAAGACAAGTGGGAACAAACATTCTTAATGGTATTCAGGCACCAGTGAGGAGCCCCTCGCATCCCTAGGGAACTCGTCTTCACTAAGTTGGGAAATTATACAACACTGATGTTCAGATGTTCAATATTGAAATACTGAAATTCTTAGATGATCGAAGTATCACTGCTAGGTGCATTCTGGAATGGAGCCTTCTTGTGCTGCCATGACACTCAATGAGAAACTATCATTAACCCAAATGAGATGGTGATTGGATATGGAGTTCGTAGTCAAGCCAAATGAATGTGATTTACTAGGATGATCTATGGATGGTAAATCCCTCTGATCCCAGATAAATTACTTTTTGCAGGGCAGTTGTCTGAGCTCAGAGGGTGAAGCATGGTACGGGGCTATTTTGTTAAGATCTGATGCACACAGGAGGAATTACTGTCTTGGTTCCTGTTTGATTCCCTCCCAAATACCTGTAAGTTGCTGCAAACCCACACAAAAGACTTCTTGACTCTAGAAAAATGCTTGTCTGTGTTTAGGGTGTGTGCAGTTTGGGTACTTCTGAGCCTGTATTGCCCAGAGGTCACCCTTGGGCTAAGCTGGGGGCAGTGTTTTTTGTTTGTGTCAGACTTGAGTGGGAAGAAATACATGAAAATCAAACAGAAATATGTTGTTTGCTAATGGGGTAGCTACACTGTGATGACCTATCTATTAAGGAATATTGTTAAAGCTTGTGAGCTTCTTTCCATGTCTCCATTCAGAAGAGACCTGCGTCTTCCTTCAGTAGGAGCGAAGGACTGGGCACTCTTCCTCATCAAACCTCCAGACTCACACAGCCAGGCACAGATCATCATGTGCTTCCTGGAGACACTGAGGTGCTCCATACCTGCTGCACATGTGCACATGTGCATCCCTTGCCTGTTGCCTGAGAAAGATGGTACAGCCATCTGGGATAGTTAGGGAACTGAGCCTGTTGTGGGGGGCAGCAACTTCTTCCCAGCCACTCTCTCTCCAAAGGAAAGGTGCCCTTTTCCAGCCCAAGATGGATGTGTGGCATTATACAGTGAGGAAAAACGTCCCTAAAAGAGACAGCAACTGTGGTCAGGCTGCAGCATTGTAATAGCTCATCCAGGCTGCCAAAAGGTTCCCAGGAGAAAAAGCTACCAGGGCTCGTGGATAGGCTGGATAAACTGTCCCGAGGGCTCCAGACAGTCCTTGTCCACATCAGGCTTCCAGTTTCACCCCACACTGCTGAGGAATTAAAAGTAGGGTTGACATGAGCAAGTCACTTTTGGCACGTTTTTCATTCTGCCTTTGTCACCCTACAAAACAGCCCTGGCACATCATATGAAAACAGGTATCTCTAACGACAGCCTCAGAATTGGCATTAACTACTTCATCTGCAGTTAGACACCCAAAATCAGCTAAAACTTTGTCAGAAGATAAACTAACAGTTCTGATATCTGGTTTCCCGGTCTTCAGAAGGTACTAAGCTTTTCCCCTGGATGTTCTCATCAGATGACCCATTTCTAACATAATGCATCCAAGTCACTCCAGGGCAAACTCTTTGTTCTTTTTTGGTGTCATCTCATTCTCTTATTGCAGCTTTTTATACAGAGACCTCTTCTCTTGCCGCAAGGAATGGTAGTTAATTCACCTAAAGAGATCACAAACAGTGAAGGGCCCCCCACCCACAAACTTTCATTCCCTGCAGCACCCCCATTCCTATAGTAGCCCTGGGCTCTCACATTATTATGAGTCTCTGAAACTCTTGCCCTACAAAGCAGGATGGCCAACTTTCCCCCAGGCAAACCTTCACAGCTATGTGTCAAAATGTTTTCCAGCCGAGAGCTGTGAGACAACACAATGCTGCCAGCATCAAGAAAGCTGAGGGAGGAGTTCTGGCAGAAGTTCATTATTTGGGGATAGCAGCGTTTCTCCACTGCCTTCCTATGGGGTGTGGACGATCTGGGTGTGGACTGGGTTTCAAAGTGATTTAGCTCTGTTAGTCCCAGTATCGTCTTCCAGTTTGCTTTCCACACCACCTGGGTTTGCCCAGGAGCTCTATGCCAGTGTCCAGTGTCACTCCAGTGAGACAACCAAGCATGGACGGGGCACCTTGTCCTTGTGCAAGGAGCCTTGCACAAGGGCTCCTCGTGCCTTAAAAACAGCAGCTTGAGCACATCCGCTTTATTCCACCTTTATTGCCTGTAGCCTGAAGACAAAATGCCCTGGAATAAGCCACTGAAAGTGAAAAGTCTGTATTTCCTACAGAACCTCTACATGCAAAAGAATATATTCTCATATTTTTTTCCCCTGGCCCTCTGGTTAGGTACAAGTTTTGCCACCACAAATTTATGGCATTGCTTGGAAAGTCAGTTGACAGACAAGGTCCTGCTGTGCTACTAAACATAAACATTTCACCTTCTTCTTGTGTTAAGCCTTGGCTGGTTATTTTTTTCACCAATAGATTTTTTCCAAATGGGAATGCAAACAGCTGAAGCCCAATGAGAAAACATGAAAATAGATTTCTAGGAAAGTAACCAAAAGAGCTTTACTAGCAGGACAAGTTACTTATCGAGAACTATTTTAGGAACGTGAGGAAATGAAACTTTGAAGAGAGAGTTCCAGGAGGGAAGATTTACTGAGGAGCTGAGGGTTCAAAGCAGGATGACAGCACGGCTATCAGGAAACCTTCTCTGCACCTGTTTCTCCACCAGCTGCTGAACCGCACTCCCCCTCCTTTCTGCTGGCAGCTGAACAGCCCAGATCTGCATCCTCTTTTGTTCTAATCTGCTCCACCCTCTGTCTGGAAATGTTTGACAGTCCCCTCATCCTCTCCCCTTTTGGACCAGAGACATAAGGCACAGTTTCTGGTTTTAATGCCCAGCTGTGCTCCAGGGACTTTGTATAAATCTAAGTCCCACTCTCCGAAAACAGGGTCACAGCATGCCTCAGTTTCCCATCTGTACAAGGGAAATATGTTGCAGCTTTCCTTCTTTCTTGTCTATACTATCTACTGAGGCTTTGGGCTCTAAGAAGCCAAGGAGGCTGGAACCTGCTTCTTCCAGAGGCTATGTCCAGCATTTAACACCAAAGGAGCCACCTTAGCTTCAGGTTATAGGTGCTGTTGTCCATTAATGGTGCCTGAAGCATTTCTATTATGGCAAATTTGTGCAAATTTACTGTAAATCAAAACCCTTCTATGCAAGGAGATGAAGTGTAGTCCTCCCATGTGCCACTGGGCTCTTTGTCACAGGTCTCCCCCAAGCAACACGTCTGAACTGACGGTTTCACAAGCACGAGTCTTGCCTTCAAGCCAAAAGGTTGTAAGGGATGTTTTCATCTAGTCCCAAGCCCCTTAACATGGGCAGGGACACTTCCCACCAGACCAGGTTGTTTAAAGCCCCATCCAGCCTGACCTTTGAACACCTCCAGGGATGGGGCATCCACAGCTTCTC
>BJBW01010396.1:0-15416 GCA_004320125.1 Scolopax mira | reverse complement strand
TAAACCTGCACCTTTTACTTTACTTATTTCTCTGGAAAGAATGAACCCCTCCTCCTGCCTCCACCTTATCCCTGTGTAAGTAACATCCATCACTGTATCAGCACCTGTCTGAGCAGCACTAGGGAAGGGTCAAGGTATTATTTCCTACCCTTGACAGGTGTTATAACAACACTGAACCACCCCGACTTAAAAAAGTTTCCATTCTACAAACCGCTGCGTATACTTTTCTTCCTGCTATTCCATCCTCCCTGGAGGCTCCTTGGCTCTGCTCATGCCAAGGCAAAAAGCCACTCTCACTTCCACGAATGCAAAAGCGAAAGACAGGCTTTCCCCATCTTGCACAGTGTCTAGAATAGCCAGTGCCCATGAGAGCAGTCTCAGGGGTCTTCTGTGGTGGCTAAGGCTGTCATTGCCTCTCCCCGGTCAGACTCTGTCTGAGGTAGGGTGGGAAACCCCCCACCAGGCAAGAGCATGCTCGAGCTGAAATAGGAAACCCAGAGGAGCAAAATAACCACACAGAGGCACAGAAATGCATCTCAGATACCAGTTAGTCCTTGTCCATGGAGGGAGTCAACCTACGCATGCACTTACACAGATTACCTACACAAGCAACATCATAGCCAGACCTAGGAAACCAGGACGAGGATCGGGGCCTGATTGCAGTAGACACAGAGCAGGTAACACAGAACTCTTGGGATGCCAGTTTGGTTGCAGCAGGTCAAAAAGCCAGAAGAGATGACAAAATGCCAGTGCTGAGTAGAATCAGTAGTGCGGGCACACACAGCACAAGTGCTCTGGAGTGCTCTTCAGAGATATGCTGGATCCTCCTCTTCTCTCTGCATTCCTCCCTCCTCATTTCTGCCCCTGTGAAGAGCTCACACAGGCAGAGTCATACCCACTGTACGTGCATAAGCCTTCTGCACTCTCCCTCCTGTAACATCCAGAGACTGAGAACAGTTTTAGGAACAAATGATTTATTAAATCATGCAGTCTGTGAGAAATGTGAAATGTTTGGAGGTTGGGTTCTTGGCTGTGCAAAAGTTACACATCTAGGCAAGTAATCTGTCTTTTTTATGGGGAAATAGGCATCTCTGCAAGGTGACCTGTTTCAGCTTAGTCTAAGTGTCCAGATGAAACTAGATTCAATTGCTCCCTTACATTAAATCTCTCTGTCCATCAACTACCCTGGGAAGTTAGGCAAAACTTTGAGTCCCAGCTGCTCAGATGCAGTTCAGAATTTCCCATCTCCTACAAGACAAATTTCCCATGTGTCTGAAGTCCAGAAAGACAATACAGAAGGCCATTCCCCCAAAGAAAAGGTGAGCTCTTTGGAGTCACTGCTTTTCAGGACCCCTGACTCCACCCCTTATACACCCTTCCCTTTCGCAATGACATATTTCATCTTCATGCAAATCAAGCACTTACTGCTGAGCACACCAGTGTCCAGCATGAATATTATGCCTGGTCTTTTCTGAGTCACTCCAGGAAATGTGAGGAAATTTGTATATCCACATAACAATGCAGGGAGAGGGCATAAGAGAAGGCTACAGTTACAAAATAACTGTTTTTATTAACAGTTATTAATTAGCGTTATTGTATATTAGTCTGTATCTTCCATTTTGCATGTGTTTGGTTGGCTGAGTTTGATTTGGTTTGGGTTTTTTCCCCACAAAGGAGCACTGTAGGAGAAACTACATGTTCTTGTGTTCAGTTGCAAAAGCGGCAAACCACAGTGGAAAAGCTGCTCAAGAAGCACCCGAATAGTTAACAATTGACTGGACCTGTTCAGAGGTAGATTGCCTATATTTCTGGCATCCTGAGGCTGGCAAGCCAGTGGAGAACACCACAGCACCAAATATCAGTTATTTCTACTCTCCAGTTAGACTTCTGCAGTCTGAGAGGGGGAATAAGAGAGATTACAGCAGCCTTTGTCCATCAGAGGCATCCCCCAGGCAGAGGAATCCTTGCAAAGGCTGCATTTTTATTTTTTTTTTTTAAATCTAATTCACTGCTTAATTATGATTAATTGCTTAATTTAGTTTGGCTATAAATCATAAAGCAAACTCAGAGATTTATCCAGCAGAGACACACGCAGCCTCTTCGACACAACACTGGCACCCAATCTCCTGATTCACTGGCAAAAGTGCTTTCAGTGAAACCCAGAAAAAGAAACTGCAAAACCAAACAAGAGCAATAAAATAATACTCTACACAGAGAATAAAGAAAAGGCTAAAGTCAGCATTTTATCTGATAGTCTCTCTTCAGGAAATGTGAAAACAGTTTTGGAAAGTAATAGCTGATCTGGCTGTAGATATTCCTTGAAACAAGAAAGGTGCAAAATCCTGGTGCCTTCTTTTTCAAATAAATAAATAAATAAATAAATGAAAATAGTTCTCACTAGGAGAGAAGTATTTTGCCACCCTGTGAAAGGCAGAATGCCTTATTATGGGTAAGATATTAGAAGATACAAAGCTGCCAAAAGAAGGATTCCTGTATTTGCAAGAGCAAAAGGAAATAGCTCTGCATGAAAAATGAATGAATGGAAAGGGATAGACAAACACAGAGGAGGCCACTACGGTGATGAAGTGTTTACTTAGCTAGGCACTCTCTGCATCTCTGTGTGCCATCATCACGGTTTTCCTCATTCTCAGAATTTTTTATGTGGGTTCTTCTTTTGTTTTTTTTTTAGTTGACAGGCAATTGTACCCATGAAAATTCAAAACCAGGTCTGCTTTGCCACATCCCTTCTCTTCTTCACTCAGACAGTGGCATGTATTCTGCAGGAGCGAGAAACAGACAGAGAACTGGCAGGTGTCATACTCCCATTAAATACAAGAAATTTAGCTGCAAAGGTTCTTCTTAGTGTAACATTCTGACTAATGACTCCAGGTAAGCAAGGCACTGTAAGTGTCGCCCCAAAAAGCAAGCTCCCCTTCTTTCCTCACGTTCACACTCACTCAAAACATACACACCTCTTGCAATGCCGGTGGAATTAGTCTCACTGTGTCAATACCTTTTCCTGGGAACAGAAACTGAGCATAAGGCAGGGAAGGCCCCACACCTGCAATGCAAATGATATCCTGAACCTGTCACCAGAAAATGCACACAGAGCACAGGGGAGGCCTGGCAGATGTGCTGTCCCGAAAGTTGGCAGCAGCAGAAATAACACTAACTTCACTGTTGTCACCCAAAGTCCTGGGGCAACACTATTGTGGAGGCACACTTAAATGAGGGGGATGCTTCCCAGGCTGACACATAAGTGGGCACCCACCAACTTCAGGGTATGGTTTATTGTCCATTTCCATAAGGATGCAGAGAGGTGTCCGGGTGCCTGGAGCTGGAGGGGGGAAAGGCTGGTGGACGATGCACCTCCTGGCTGCTTGGCTTAAATGGCAGCTCAGACCCCCATGCTTCCCTCAGTTGTGGTTTGTGCTTTCTTGGGAGAAGGGGCTCTCCAGGGAAAAAGTGGGGAGCTGATGCTATGAAACAGGCCGTAAGACACAACATTGGCTTTTCTGGTCAACCCGAGTACTCATAGAAGTGGCTTCCAGATTGCCCGGTCTGTTGGGCAGTGGGACAGCTCTTACTGACCTGGGCAGTACTGGGATGAGGCAAACAGCGTTGTGAAGGCAGGAGATCAGAAACATGATGGACAATACTGGGGTTGGGATCAGAGAGGGCAGACTAAGGTGGGTGTTTTGGGGGCTGTAGAAGCATATTAGCCAGCTGTGTCCAGCTGCCAGTCTCCAGTTTTAACTACCAGGTTACAGGTGAGGGAACCTGGAGCAGTGCTCAATAGCTTTGGGAAAAACAAAGACAATCAATAGGATCCCTATTGGGGAGTCCTTCCCAGAGGCCTTGAAAGTGTCTGATATATTAAAAATTAGCAAGCTCAGGCATTGGATGCAACCTGCCTGGAAATTGTGTGACAGAAAGGAAGTGGCAGCCTGCCATCCAAGCCAGCCACTCCAGTATCCGTGTCTTCCTCACATCTAGTGCCAGAATCAATTGACCGATTCAGATCCTGATCTGATATGGCTGTGACTGGCATGGAAACGGGAAGGGAATCATCCCAAACAATAACAGCAAAATGAGTATCTCTTTAGAAATTGCCTAAGCAAACAGACACAATAACCTAATCCAACCAAAAATAAAAAATGATGCCTCTGAACAGCAGCAAGTGGAAGACAAGGACTAGTCTTTTATCGAGTCCAGAGGCCTCCTGGACAGAAGGAAAAACAAGTGGAAGATCAAATGGATTGTGGGTGAAGTAAAGCACTAGGCAAAGAGGTTTGAAGCCAAACCACAGGACACATTTGTCAAGCTCTTAAAAAAATAGAAATGCAGGATCAAAGCAGAAGCACTTTGCAAATATTAACATTTGTCACCTACTTTTACTTTTGATGTACTTCATTTTGAAGACATTTCTGCCTTCTCTTTTTTTTTTTTCAAACAGGATAATCTAATCTTTCAGTACACACACTTGCCCCCTTCAAAAGAAACACAATTACACTATTACTGAAACATGGAAGACTTTAATAAGAACAGATTAAAAGAACCAACATATGGAAAACAAATAATAAAAATATATTAAGCAGCAGTGCAGGGAAATGTTGTTGACACGGTTGTCAAATGTTCTAATATAAAGGGTTTGGTAGTTTTCCCAACAAAATATAAGTGAAACAATAACCCTTTGTATTGCCTCACATTCAAGTGGAGGAAGAGCATTCCTGTAGCACTTGAGTCAGCAACACCATAATTAAAGAAAATCACATTAGCACCAAATGGATCGCATTCATTACTGTTGTGTATGTGTTGTTTTGGAGATGTTGCCCCGTTCATTAACGAGGCCAAAATATGGATTAAAAAAAGAGAAATAAAAAAATAGCTTGAAAACCTTTTTTGGACCATTTTCAGCTATGTGTTTGTTCCTGCTACATCAGCCTTGCAGCTCATGTCCTTCGGACAAAGATGGTGAGATGAGTCCTAACTCATGGTTAGGTGGTGGACGGATATTCCTGCAAGGCTGGGTGACAGTTTTGTTTTTTTCCTCCATTCAGTCAGAAGGTTTTCATGTCCCCTCTGACATCCCGAGCCACAGGACTGCAGAGGGAAACAGCATTCGAGGACCTTCAGAGCAACCTACAGCAACCTTCTACACCCTGAGAGTTTTACGGCTCCGCCACCGAGGTGCTGCTTTGCACGGCACGAGATACATAACAACAACAATACCTCAGGCTGAATTTAGGAAATTCGGTAATTGTCAAGTGTGGTAAACCGTCTTTAAAGCAAACACTCTTAAAAGCAGAGAGATAAAGTTCATTCCCCCGCGACGAGGTGGTAGGGAGGAATACGGCGAGGCTGCGGGCAGGGTTTCAAAGCAGCTTGGTGGCGTTGGGTGAGATACCGCCGCCTGCTCCCGGCGGCATTTCTGAGACTGCTGGCACCAGGGTGACAGGCCAGTAATCGTTAACAGGGGAAGTCTGTCTGGTGCCTGCTCTTTGTTCCAGCCCCACTTTCATATTTGAGAACCCTTATGGTATACTTTCTATTCACAGCAACGTTTTAGCCTGTCGCAAGTGTGGCCCCAGTGACTATAGTTAGGCAAATACAGCAAGAACCCACACATGCTTGAGCCCTTTTTTTTGTTTCCCACCCTCAGTTTCCACTTGTTAATATTTGACTGAGTCTGTAGTTTGAACAAGTACTTCCCAAATATATTTCAGCTTTCAAAAAAAAAAAAAAAAAACCAAACCAAAAAAACCCCACCGAACATTTAGGGTGCTCAGAACATTTATGGCTGAAACTCGTTCTGCAGGTTCAGCCATCTGTCCTGCCCATCCTTGTGTCCTTGTACTCTTGTAAAATGCAGTCAGTTGCCTTATTGGAGAACTCGCAAAGCCCCTGGCACGACATTTCGTTCCTGGATATCTCTCCAGGATGACTTCTTGGAAACACTAAAAGCAAGGAAGATGCTAGGAAGATGTGGCTCACAATGCTTACAGTTCTAAGGGGAAAGTAGGCGTTGGAATACAGATAGCAATCCCCCAATGGATCCACCTGAAGGAAGGACATACCCAGAATGTGACTGTCTCCATAGAAAAAGGATCGTGGAACACATGCTTCTGACTACATTAAAGTCAATTGCAGCACCAGTAGGAGTATCAGAGCAGGGCCAACATGACTACCAAGATTACCAAGTGGGCTGAATACCATTGCTAACTATGATCCACATAAAAGAGCTTGTCAAGGGGATCCAGTCCTGCTACTTACTGTTGGAGAAATGGTACCTGAAATTTCACAGAAGTTGGAATAAATGAGGCCTCAGTCCCATCAATTCCAGCAGCTGCTCTTCCAAGCACTTTGTGCAGGTCTATGCAGACTTAGCACAGGTGACTCAATGTGAATTTACACAAAGGCTTCTTCATTCTGCTTCTGGCAACATAAACGATTTTAAAGAGGGTATCAATGATAGCGTTCTGATGGAAGTTATAACAATTGTTCTTATGTGAATCTGTTCATCTATTTTAAATCTCCTTAATCCTATGCCAGAACAAATGTGAAATTGGAGAATTTTACATGCTCAGCTTCTTTTTTCAGCCATGCACATATATCAGCCCTGGATTTCGTATTTCTGTCCACAAGATTATTCCGTGTGTGGTGATATTGTTCATACACCAAGATGGGGAAACAAAGGCACTGCAATAATAATAACAAGGAAGCCCATTTTCCCTTTGAAGAAAAGCTCTTTGTTTTTTTAAAGTGTTGTCATAGATGTAAACAATTGTGTGTTCTTAGAAATTATAGGTATTTTTTAACAGGCAAACATAGCATTATTGAAATAACCTTCAGCAAGCTTGAAAGGTTTTCACATGAGCAAAGAAGGGGATTGTGGGGTTCATCTCAAAGCTCTTCTAATTACTCGGACTTACAGGAATTGCAAAAATAGGGTGGAAACTGCACTGCATGACAGCAATTCTGCTTTCATATTGCCTTGCTTGTGACTGGAACCTGCTTGTGACATGTTACCTTAGTTGAAACTCTGGCCCACTACGGCAATTAAAAAATTCTGATCTCACCTTTTCTCACAGTGAAAAAAAAAGTGTTGGGAAGGCTGAAAATGGGAGATAACCTTTTTCTAACAGATTGACTTCCAATAAATAAATTATTAATGTTAATAACATTTATTAATGTTGCAGTATAAGTGTTTGAATCAAATAATTTTTTTATCACATCCATCTCACTTTACCATTGGAAGCTCAGAACCAAAGAAACCCCCTGAACCCAAAACCAAAAACTAAAAGCCATTGCTGTCCTCCCTGATGTTCTTTCAGTACTGGTGAAGCCACATCATCTCAGGCTGCTCCTTGCAGAAGTCCTGCGTGAAGGCCCAGTTTTTATATGACCACTTAAATAACTACCAGATTTTCCATTGTTTTCTTCATTCCTTTCCCAGGCCACAGACACTGTCTCTCCACCCTTGATGTTCCCCGGACTGTAGATATTAATGCCACACCTCCATTGCTTCTCCTCAGTTATCCCTTTTTCCAGGTGTCATCTACCTTCATAGATACTTATTCCACTGTATCTTATAATCTTCTTCTAATTTCCCATTGGGAAATCACAGTTGGAGCTGTCTCGTTGTGTTCTCTGGAAGACACCACGTTTGCTGTAGCACATGGAAGGATGAGTTTCTTTTCAATAATAGTATCTCACCAGCTCAAGCAGGTAAAAAGATGCAACCTGCAAGCTCTTGTCTGCAGGGCCTGTGGTTGCTGCTGAACCCCTCTTCATAGCGCTTCATCCTGGAACTGGAGCAGTTCACATTTTCAAAGTGTAAATCAGTCTCCTATCTTGGATGCAACTGGTACAGTTAGAGCACGGTCTGTTTAAATCAGCTCAGAAACTGAAAACCAAATAATGAATGAGCACAGAAAATTAGCTTGGCAAAACTCCACTGTGATGATTTGTTTTCCAAAGAGCGGCTGATTTACAGATTTGAGGCCTGCATTGGTGCTGTCTAGGTTTAAGGCAAGATATTTCAACAAAAATTATAGCTGAAGAGCAGTTGTGCTGATCCAGGAAATGTTCTGAGGGTGACAGTGAATGCTCGAGGTATGTGTGAGAAGGCTATATCCCAGCTGGTTCTGTTACATCTTTGCACAAAGATGTCAAGCAAGCAGAGTTCCTGAATTTATTGACTTCCAGACCCCCTGCCCTGCCCACAGCCTCACGGTCACCCTGCTGCCCCAACAGACCAAGAGCAGGTTTAGCCAGATTCCTGCGGATTCCCACCAAAAAGGCACCCTCTAGCCAGAAGGGGCACGCAGAGGCTCAGTTGCCTCTCCATAGCTTCCAGCTACCCACCAGTGAAACCATCCCTTCGTGTGGGGGCAAGGTGACTCCCCAAACAGACTTTGGGTACTGGGGCTGCTGCCCTGTGTGTAGAGTAGATGGTGAGGATTAGAGCATCCGATTTTAAAGTGGCCTTTTTTTTACCCATCAGCTGTGCTTGTCATCGTGATTGCTCGCCGGTGGGATGGCTGAAGTGTGGTGCAGACCCTGCAATGTGTCCCTCACCTCTGCCACACTGCAGAGGGCAGCGGGAAGCCTTCAGGAGCCAAACCATGTGTATAAGAGCCCTTGGAGAAAACAAATGCTAAACAATCTGCTTCCTTGGGCCTGTTGAAGTTTTTCTTACACTGATAATAAAGGGAGAACAAGATCTCCATGTGCTTGTTCCTATCTGTTTTCCACCCCAAATGCTTGATGTCCATCAAATTCTTAAGCGAGGAACCAACAGTTCTAGGAGAGATTGACCTGCATGATTTGTCAGCTGTAATGGATGTTTCTTCCCTAATAAACTGGAAAGGGACTCGTTTTTTGATGACAGAGGCACTGGTAGCTGACACCAAGTGGAATAATTGGCTGCATGCCTGCCAGTCATGGGAAGGTTCCCAGGCTGGAACCTCCAAAATGGAACAGTTTCTTTTAGACTTATGAAATTAGCATGAAATTAGACATGATTAAGGGCGACAATCTGTCTTTTGGAAGATGTTGGATATTGGCTAGGAAAGCAGCGTAGATGTTTACTAAAAGCTTCCTTACAAATAAAAATGGGGAAAAGGGTTCATTAAACTTTTAAGCTTTTAAACTTAAGAAGACAGACACAAGCCACTATTCCATATATGATGTGACGAATCAAAAGAGAGAGGTCCTTCCACTATAGGGGGGAAAGGTGGCTTTGTTTCTATCATACCTGAACTCTAGAAGTTGTAAAGCAACAGAATGGCAGGTGATATTTCAAACTATTACTTCACCTGGGCCTACAGAAAGAGAAGCTAAAAAGTTCTGCCACAATGTTCTCATGACCAGAAATACTGACAGTTATCAAACCATCCTCAGGAAGCTAGAACAGGCTTGAAGAAGAGCTTTGACAGGACAGAAACCGGAAGGAGACAACACTCAAATTACTCAGAAATTACTTGGCTGCAAGAGGGGCTAGTCAGAAATGTAAATTCAGAGTTAAAGGCACACATTTTTCAAAGTAGCATCATGATGCCTTCAGTAACACCTCCTATACCTCTGCGGCATGTAGATTTTAGTGGTGTAAAACCAGCAGTGTATGGGGCATCCTCTCCAGTGAAGCAAATCCCTGTCCTGATGCTGGTACGTTCCTGCTGAAAGGATGGGGGACAGTAACGCTCGGGGGCAGCCAGGAAACACAACCCGTGCCTGTCCCCACTGGACCAGCATCCTCCCCATCATCTGGTGCCTCCCCAGCAAGGTGTTCTGGGGTTAGGAGCTTTTTTTTCAGCTTTGTCTCAGAAAAATAAAGTGTTTCAAATCTTCAGGGTTTTTTTTACTTGCTGCACTTTCTAGCCCTGGCTTCTTTCACACTACAAGTTCTTTGTCTTTATGCCCTTTTTTCTCACAAACAGAAGTGGCAAAATATAAAAGGAAAAAAATAGAAAGGAGCAGGGAAAGGTAATAAACCAAAAGGGCAAAACAACCAACAAACCCCCTGTATTTTTCAATGTCAGATTTATTAACACAGAAAAATTTTAGAAGAATAACAAAAATTTATCAAAAAAATGTCTTTTCTTCTGAAGATAAATCCTGAAAATTACAAATTTTCAATTTGACTGTTTCCTATATCTGTAAAGTAACCTTGGAGAGACTTACTTCTCATGCTCATAAGGACATGTGAAACCAAACCCTGAGATTTAAAGTCCTCCAAAGGACAGCACTCAGCAATGCAAAGCACAATACTATTACTTCTTATATTTGTAGATCATCATCATCTCAATGAAACTCTAGCTGGATCATCATCATCTCAATGAAACTCTAGCTGAAGGACAGAGAAGAAAAACTACAAAGCTGACTTTATGTGGCTACCAGAGACAATGTATTATTGCCTTCCTGTGGATAACATAATTTTTTCATCAATGCTTCCAGGATACAGTGAGGGGACAGCACGACACTGTTCATCGTGCCTTACACACAGAGTGAGGGATTGGTGGCACGAAAAGATTGAGTGCTGAATTTTATTTTTTTTTTGCAAGTGCTTCACTTTTTTTTTTTTTTTTCCAATAGACATGGACAAAGTTTTGTGTAATTTTCCAGTGGCCTTGATTATGCAATTCTGTGTGACTGCTGCCCTAGACGACATCAAAGATGCCACTCTTGTTATCAGGTGGCTAGCAGCCCCAGCCAGGCGTGGGACACCCCAGGGCACCTGGCAGTGCCAGGGGCAGATGGCCCTCCAGCCTGCATTGATTAATGAGCTTCTCCCTGGGGAAGCTCTTATTGCTCCTGATCCATTTTTTTGAGGGTGGGGGAGTTACAGGGCTGGCAGTCATAAAACACACAGAGGCATCATCAGGTAGAGGATGATACACCACAAATAAACTAAATCTATTTATTTTCCCTTGCAAATAGAGAGAGGATGGTCCCAACCCAGCAACAGCACATGCTTAACTCCAACCAGGGGCTCAAATCTCATTGAGAGGGTTAAATTCAGCCTCCTTTCAAGTCGGCATGGGCAAACCTTCATCTCAATAGGGCCAGTTTCTCCTCCCAGCGCTAAGTGCTTTGATGAATCAGCACTGTAACACCCAAACGAGGTGCAAAGCAACATCATCTCTTCCAGGGTCCCACCCTGGGGCCAGGGTAGGGCCCTTCCACCCTTTCTCCTGTAGACCATCAGGAATACCAGTGGGAAACACCACACCGGTTAAGTACCCGCTCCCCTCTACAGCCTGGCCTTGGGCAGACAGTGAAGGGCGATGAAGCTGCAGAGGCAGTGGGGAGAACAAAGCAGAACATTCTCTGAATCCCTTCTTGCCTTGATCTTGCTCAATACACATCCTCTTCAGCCTCACAGGTAGAGAGGAAACCAACTACAGACCAGAATTACAAAAATGTGGGTAACTTTGCCCAAATAAACTCCCATCATAGACAGATTCTCTTTCAATGTTATTGTTATTTAACCCTCCCCTGAAAAAAGATGAAAGTCTCCCAGTGTTTCAGGTGGTTGAATGTTAGTTATTTTTGTGGTAGGACCTGGAAAACTAACCTGTGAGGGGTTTCTACCTGCTCCTTGTTGAATATTCCTCTCTTTTTGATTGTGGAAAATAAATTTTCCACAATTTATTTTCCCTGCAAGTCTGGGATGGAGGTTTTAGCAACTAGATGATCCGTCTCCTCAGTGCTTTTCACACAGAGAGGCAAAGAGGAATTAAAATTGCCCAGTTATCCCTAATTTTCAAAATTGTTTTGCATCACATTTCCTGCTATACTGGGTAAGAATTTTCTGATCAAAGCAAGTCCTTTCCAAAACACCTTTTTAATTTTTCATTAAAAAAAAAAAAAGGCAGAAAATTGAGTGAAAAATAAGAAGGAAGAAAAAGAAAAGATAAGCTCTGGTCAATCAAGCCCCAGGTCTCTTGTCTCCAGTTTGTGATATGTTTTATGATCTCAGACACAACAGATTGTGAGCCTGCAATGTTTGGAAATAGTAGATGATTAAACCTCCTGGCCAGGTGTAAATGCAACCTTTGTCTTCTGATGACTGTGTGAGAATTACCTTCCTTCCCAAAGTCCCCGTCTGGCCCTGCTCTCTTCACTGTTAGGAACGTCCCCTGCTTGGAGCTGCAACCACAATGTGCTTCCACTTTATTTCTCATCTATCCAGACACCAAAGCAATCCCTATCACTCCAACTGTCCTGAGATCCAGAAAAAGAAAAAAAAAAAAAGATAATAATGTTATAATAATGTTGAGCAAGCTACTAAAAATTTGAAAGAATGTGGCCTGTGAGTTTTCCTACTTCTTTTCCCGGGGGGATTTCGTACCAGGTAAATAATAAAAAATGTGTAATGATTGACTAGGCTTTTAAACCTGAGCTGAAGGTAAGTTTGCCTTGCTGTTCCAGTTAAATATTCTCACTAGCCCCCTTCTCTTTCTCCAGTTTATCATGCCACAAAGTCCCCTTCAGCCTGATTCATTCTTTATTCTTTAGAAATTTGGGCAACAGTCAAATCTGACCTTTAGAGTCATAAACAAATTAAATTGTTTCACAACCAAATAATATGAAACAATATTGAATAGCTAGGCTTCCGCTGAATTTCCTCTTAAAGAGAAAGAAGCCCCGAAACAGCCCAGGCTATGGGAGATAGGAGGGAGAGAGGTGGAAGACAAGGCGTGCTGATATTCCACACAGCAACGAGGTGGTGAAGCACCAGGGTCCGACAGATATCAGCACTTTGGAAGACGTCGTGAGAGGTGTTTATTAATTATTTGCTCTTCTGGGAGCAGAGCGCATGCCCTGCTCCAACCTCGTTGCTGCAGAGGCACCAGGTGCCTGCAGCACCCCATGCTCTGGCTACAGTTCAAGGTGAAACCCAAAGGTGGCCAAAGTGGCCTCGGTGCCACCAGGTCGGAAACCATTTCTCCTGTCCCCTCTGTTTGCCTGAACTTTGGCTGTGCGTGGTCCAGCCTCCCTGCACACGCTGCCACCGCACACGGTCCTGCTGACCCTGGGTGAGGGCTAGGGCTGTGTCACCTGCTGTGGGCTCTGTGAGGACATCCTTGGGGAGCGAGGCTGCTCCCTTCCCCTTGGGTTTGGGTGCCTGCCCGGAGGCTGCCAGCCCCAGGGTGGCGAGTGGCGAGCCCTCTCTGGGGAGATGCTGTAGGGTTCAGCACATTTGCGGAGGAGCATCGCTGGAATGTGAAGCATCTGGGGCAGATGCAGAGGTGTGATAAGGCTCCTTGCTGTCCTTAAAAACACTGTGAAGTGGCCAGGCAGGGATTCCCCTGGCAAAGGGGGATTCCCCGCCTGGCACTGAGCTGATCCCAGTTGCCAGCGAGGCTCTGGGACCATTATAGGCAGCCCAGCCTCGGGCCCCCAGGGGGATCCCCTCTGCTGTGGGTGGCAGGGTGGTATCTGGGGCGCCTGTTCACCCCGTCCCCTTTGCAAGGGGACACCTCAACCAGGGACAGCCCCCACCTCCTCCGCCCTCACTTGCGCGATGATGCATTTTTTGCATAAAAGCACCAGATGGAGAAAGAAATAGAACAATAAATGGTGCTCTGGGCTGATGCCAACTGTGTGGCACAGCCATTATACTGTGAAGGTGGGGCACACCAGCCCCTTGCTCCTATGCCATGGCCAGTGCAGTTGTCCCCACGCCCCTGGTCACCCATCAGCACGATGCCATCCATGGGGCACTGCTCCATGTCTGTGCTGGCACTGGGACCCCCCCAGGGGGGGTTCTGTGCATTTCTGTATTGTCCCAGCCCTGAGCCCAGGGGGATTCACTGTCCTTATCCCAGCAACACTCTGAGAAGGGTGTGCTCAGGTACACTTAACATAATGAGATACCAAACTGCAATTAATTCTTCCCACCCATGATGTCTGCACACACAACAGCCATTTATAGGTGCAACGATCTGTTTGTAGGTGATGTGCAACCAACCCAACATTTCTCCTGGGCTGGACACTCGGCCACAGGTGTGCTGTGAACAACCACCCAGGGCTTAAACTGCTGCTACTCTCACTGATACAAAAAGACTTTAATTATCCAGTGGTGTGTACCATTTACAAAGCGGAGGCAGACAGACACGAAGCACATTTGGATGCCTTAATTAACCTGAAGAATTATGAAGCCATCCCTGTAACTGAAGTATAGTTTTGCCTTTTGTAAACCATTTGACAGAAGAATTATGAAGCGAAGAATTAGATGTGGAATACATCTAAATATTTATACTACGTTCTTTACACCAGTATCTGAGCGTGTGTTTATGTTGTAACCTCCACTTCTACATCTGTTAATTTTGCTTTGCTCTATCAATCACCCCGTTACCTAATGCACGGTGCCACGGGTCCCCTCCTGCAGGGACTGCCTGGATCTGGGACCATGAAGGTAAAAACCCTTTTTCTGGGCAATATATTTCCCAGTGCAAGATTTGTTGAGGCTTCAAAAGCAGGACACCGGGTTGAGCGGACTCTTGACCAAAACCAGGCTGGCAACCCTTACCTTGCACAGCCCTGATGAACTGAACCCTCTCACATCGTATTTCAAAGTCCTCTGACACAGAACTCCAGCCGCCATAATTTCATTACTGCAAGGAAATGCTGCGGCAGGGATCCAGTAGCTGCTGTCATCAAAATGCTAACAGAAACTGAGGTTAAGGGTACTAAATGTTTCACTGTTAACAAAGCCAATGTGACAATGCTTCAGCATTAGCGCAGACAATGTAATGCGGTTTTTTGAAGATTGGGGAAAAGAGGAGGCTGCCAGCAATGATCCTGAGATTCATGCAAAGCTGTGACAATAACTTTAAAAAACATTTTAGAAGTCTTCTAACTAAATAAAATATACATGTATTTTAATCAAATCGTTTGATCTATCTTTACTGATTTTTTTTTTCAGTTAAAATACATTAGCCAATAAAGTTAAGAAAACTAATTTTGAGGAAAAAAGTCAAGATGCTTGATTTTGAAAAGTTCAAACCAGAACTTATTGTGCCTTGGCATTTTGCTCCTAAAATACATTTTCTAGTAAATAAACAGTTTATCCAGAATAGTCTGTCTAATTCTACAATTATTCCAGTACAAAGCAATGTTAGTAATTGCATACACACACTCACACAGGAATACAGCCTTTTTTTTTGCCTGCGGAACAGAACTGCAAGAGCTGCAGGCAGAACTTTTGACCAAAGGGTGTTTTGAAGCTTTTGTATTAGAAAGCTGAACAATTTCATTGAATTTCACTGAATTTCACTGAATTTTTTTGGAGTTGGAAGGGACCATAGAGATCATCTAGTCCAACTCCCCTGCCAATGCAGGACTACCCAGAGCATGTCAGAGCATGCCACTCAGGACTGCAATTTGCCACAGTGTTTTTCTAATTT
>BJBW01010395.1:940-19097 GCA_004320125.1 Scolopax mira | reverse complement strand
GACCCCTGACCTCCATTACAGACCCCTTGTCGTGGTTTGGCCGCAGATGGGAACAAAGGAGCACGGGGCAGTCCCTTGTACAAATCAGAGCCCCCCACCAGCCGCGCGGCCGGGAGGGGAAAAGTGAAATTGAAACTCGTGGGTTGAGACAAAGGCCCTTTAACAAAACAGCAAAGGCCACAGAAAATCACAACAATCACCCAGACAGAGGAGCATCCAACCGCCATCCCCATGCCGCCGCTCGCCCAAGCACCCGCAGCGCCCCCGAACGCACCTCTCTGCCCCGGGGGCGGGACTTCCTCCTTTTATAGCCCCCGGCAGGCTCAGGCCCCTCCCCCTGGCCGTGGCTTCAACGGGCTGGAATACCTGTGTCCCTTCTAGGGCCTGGGAACAATTAACCCTTTCCCCACCAGACCCAGCACAAGGGGTAAGAACTTTATTATAAGAAAGCAACCCGAGACCTGCTTCAAAAATGATGCGCTTTCTTCTTTATTTGGGGAAATAGATCAAATAAGTAGATGCATCTCTAATTAAAAATAAGAAAAACCTCTCTTCTGTTGTTATGCTGAAAATTATCTGAAGCTTTCAATTTGCAATTTTGTAGAGTTTTTCTTGCCCTGTATTTCAAATGAAAAAAGGCCAAACAGAAGGAAAATGAAAGGAAATAGAGGTATTTTAATTTGTAAATTGCAGGCAAAGATTGGATGTAGTCAAAATTTTATATGAGGATTTTTATGCTTCCTTACAAGGAGGATATTGAGGTCTCAAAGTAGATAATAACACAGGAATGTGCATTCATTTACTTGGATGTCTCAGATGAGAAGAAAAAGTCTGTGAGTTTCTCACCTGATTGATTAGAAGCAAAGAGCTGTCAGACATCTGAGGTGTGCAAAGGATAAGACCATCCTCTAATTTCTAAATTTTGCCAGTTTTGATGCCACTTTTACTTAAATTTAGTATTAATCATTGGGAAGAAAACTGCAACCTTTCTCCCTTTAATCTTTCTCCCTTAAATCACTAGTTTATAAATGCAGTAGCACATTTCAGATGTCAGTAATGTCTTTTTATCTGGCGATTGGTTACCGTGCATTATTAAATGGATAGGCCTGTCTGTTAAAAGACAGAAGAGTGAGACACAACACAGTGCTGCTTGAGAAGGAAATAATCTCTTTTTTTATTATTATTTTCATTAGGTCTAATAGCTTTGGATATCCACGGAAATATAACTGTTTGTGAGACTAATACAACCTATTGTGTAGTTGCTCTACTTGCTGTATTTTATGTAAATATTTTTGTCTGGTTTTTTTTTTGTTTGTTTGGCTTTTTTTTTTTGAGGAATCATCCTTTCTACATAGAATCCTCACCCCGAGGCAGTGGGTGAGAAGGGATTTAAGACAGGAGGTGGCACTCTTGTGTAGCAACTCAATCTGCTGGAGTCAGAGATGGGCACAAATTACTCAGGATCACAGTGAACCCTTCAACATCACAATGACAAGCAGCTTGGATATTGAAGATGGCAACAACTAGCTTTGTCCTTTGTGCCCGATAATTTAAAATGATAAAAACTCAAATTATGCTTTGAGTTTTCCTAGATTTTTTGAATATTTGCCTCAATAGTTGTAGAAGGAGAGACCTGCGTGCAGTGGAGAGGCAGAACTGAAGCTCTCTCGTTCTCATCTAGGTTTTTTTTATTCTAACTAGGAAAATCATGTTGCAAACAAGAATAACTCCAAATAAAATACTGTATTGTTTTATTCAAATAAGAGGTGTGTCTAATTCTGGTCCTCCTTTTAAGTATCCTTGAAGGTTGGGTGATCCTTTATCCCCTGACTGTGGTCTGCAAGCAGGTCATGAAACACAACACGTGATACATCTCAAAATAATGGCAAGAGAACCTACTTTTATTAATAATATCACTGATTGAAATTTTTTAATCCACAAATCTGCACAAACCCTTGCAATTGCCCAGTCTCAGCAGAGAGGGGAACTTGTTAACGTCATTGTTTTTCCCACTATGAAAATGCTTAGTTGGAAAAAGACAAAAAAAGAGAAAATGAATCACAGCAGCTACATCGACATCCCACTTCTCCTCTTTTGGAAGCATGTGAACAGTGCCTTTCGCTGGGATGAGCGAGATGTAACCAAGACAGTTCTGCAGCGTTGCTTATTTCCACTGGGTATTCATGGTAGGGATTTTACTTGTCATTTTTAGTGCAAATTTTGTATATCTATTGGTTGGTTTTCCCTATATACCCACATTTTAAAATATGTATTTTGGACCAAATCTCAATTTTTTTTTTTCACTCAGACGCACACGAAAAATCTTCTGTTAAAAGTTTTCAAGGCAACAAAGCCTTCAAATAAGTTCCAACTCTGCTTGGCCTAGAAAGTATACATGCATATAAGCTTTTATCCAGAACTGAACTAATTTTCTCTGCTTGTGAACAAAAAAAAACCACAGTGCTTTTCTTTTTTTTTCCCTGTGGCTTGAACCCTGTGCGTGCCCAAATCTATACCAGAGTCTACCTGGATAGATCAGAATGCAAGATTTTCTGTAACAGTCCAGTCCTGTTAGAAACAGCAGACATTGTCATGAAACCCTGTGTTTAATCATTTTATTAAACAAACATTTCCCTAAGTTTGCATAAGAAGTTGCCCAGCCTGTGGCTTCCACACAGTCCCAAGATGAGGTTGTGCCTCTTCTGTGCTGATGGGGTACCTGCCTATGGTCATCCTGGCTCTCCTTCAGATAATGCTGTCTTTAAACATTCCTGTATCCTTCTGAAGGTGGAAGGAACTGTAATTGCTGCTGAAGAAGTGTGGAACACACACAGGTTTTTGAGTGCCTGCAGCAGAACAAGGTATTTGTTCATTTAGAAGACACCTGCTAAGTTTCAAATAACACAATGATATGATTTCAGATTTATTTGGGGTCAAGATGAGCACTTGTCTCCTTGTGTGTATTTGTTTTTTAACTAAGGCTACTGAAACAGTAAAAGAAGGTCCAAAAATTGAATTATACAGCTGATCAGTACAACCTCTTAGGCTGAAGGCTGAGTCTTAACAGTTGTTCTGTGTATTAGTTTAATTTTCACCTTTCACAATGCCTGTGTTGCTGGAGAAAAGATGGTTTCCTTTTTTTACGTAGGTGTTTTTGGAGTCCTAAGGACTCCGTTTCTGTTTCTTGCCCAATAGCTGCAGCCTGAGCTAGTTTAGAACACAGACAGATGTTTTGTTTCAGATCCAGGTGTGTGCAGAGGAAGGAGATTTTCTATCCACATCCACATGGGTCCTTCTTGCTGCTACAGACTGACCTATGAGAGAGCAGATTTTGTGAGTTCTCCCTAATTCATATTAGGCCCAATTAGATTATTTTAAGTAATTTACAATCCTGGTCAGAGATGCAGCAGCTGGCTTGGCCTCACCTGCGTTAGCAGTACTCCTATAAACTCTTGGTAGCACATCTGAAAAGTGGTGAGGAACTTGTGCAGTTATTAATCCTACCCACAGGCATTGCTAGATATAGAAAAAATCATTTGTAGCCCCAAAAATAACCTGAAGTTATATAGCCCTGTTGCTAATGCATAAGAATATGGCGTTACAAGCAAGGCTTCTGCCTGCACCAAAGGCATTTTGGCACTTGAATATTCAAGTGCAACAAACAGAATGCAAAAGACTGACCTTGTGTACTTTTCCAAACTAATGCCAGTGAGCAAATTTGCATGTTAAACAAGGCCACCTATGAAAATGGCTTCTTACACTGAGAAAAAATGTAGGTAGGTGGAAGTAGAGTATTTGAAGAACTGTTTAGTGTCTTGGGGCACTATGGAGATCTCTCCTGATGTCTGTGAAAAAAAAGTCCTCATTAAATATACATTGGAGTTTTTAAGAAGAGGTAGTTGGAGTATAAGGGATAATCTCGGACTGTGAATGGCATGAACAGATATTTAGGGAACCCCTAGTTCTCTGTGTGGTAGGAAAGTTTACAAGAAATGAGCAAATAAGTCCACAAGCAATGGGATCAGTGAAGCCTGGTTTCCAATGGATTTGTGTCTCATACAAATTTTTCCCCTTTGTGTCTGTCCTAGATGGATCATCTGATGTCTGTTAAGAAGGGGGCTTCTGCTACATCCTTTTCCATGGCTAGAGGCACCATTTGGATCTCCTTTTCCTAGCTGGCTGCCTGCTTCCATTAAACTTGTGACAAATTTGTATCTTGAAATGTGTGATTCACTTTGAAACGTAGTTGAAAAGCAGACACTGGGTTCAAAAATTAATCAAAGAGGAAGTGAAGACAGTGCAATAGATGCTCCTGTACGAAATATGATGACAAAGGCCTTTTTCCCTCAGGAAATCGGAACAGTTGGAGAATGCACTTCCTCCAGATTTGGTGGTTTCCAGCACTGGCAAAATCATCTCAAATTGGGGCATAGAAAGGGTAAATGGAAACAGTACTAAAACCTACTTTCACGTTGCAGCCCTTGAAACTCTTTCATAGAAAACTGGGGTACAGTTTTATAACATTGTACTCTTGTGGTGGGTTTCTTGGCATTCATTTGGAACTTGGTTACTTATTAGGTGAAAATATGTATAATTAGAATTCCAGGGTTTGGTCTAAATCTATATGTAGATAATTTATTTTTCTTTTTACTCTTTATTAGGCAGGTGTTACTGCTGTGATTAATTTTGCTTAACGTGCTAGTCATTCCAAAGTAATATTTTTTTTCCTAGGTGGGAGCTGCAGTGTGTACGGATGAGAAAACAAAATCCAGTAACAGGTGCATAAAACAATCTACCTGAACATGTCTCTAGATCAATTTTAATAGGCACATTTTGTGAAACAGAACAATTTTCTGTAGTTCTTATCAACATTTTTGTCAAATCTTCATCCCAAGTAGGTCAGAACTCCATTGTTTTGCCGACGCTTTGGTAGACTTGAAAAATAGCCCTCCTTTGACTATTTGAGAACCTGTAGCTGAAATATGTGGCAGGGGCAGGCTGTGCTTTTGTCCTAGGGAAATAAAATGCTTACATGGAAAATGAAAGAGGAAACTATCAGAAGAACTGTTCAGAATAAACAACCCTGTGTTTTCCCCCTCTGTCTCTGAAAACTTCATTTAGCTCCAGGCAGGAGTTTGAATAAGCTACCTTAGGTTTGCTAATACCAGCTAAAAATTCATTCTATAGAAAGTAATATATACCTTGTATCAGACTTACTAAGAAAAAAAAAAAAGTAAGTTTCATATAGATTATGTCAGTGCATGTTAAAAAAAAAAAATACAAACATGTCTTGCATGGACAAAATTAAATGCTTTATCTAAGTGCTTATCCAAGGGCAAAAGTTTTTCCACCAAATAAACAATTGGTAGTTTGAGAAAACTAGGACTGTAGAGAAGTGTGATAAAAAGACTTTTGTGCCTCAATGACATTCTCAGTATGAATGTACTGGCCACTAGGGCTTGTAACAGAATAATATTTCAGCTAAACAAACCCTGATTATGCAGCTAGAAAATAGTAATGCATCTACAAGAATTATCTGGAGACTAGACCCTAGGACGTGTTGTCCAACTCCTTAGACCATTGTCCTGCATTGAGCATAATGTTTGCCAGCAGGTTAGAGCTGAGCCTTGGGTATCATCTACGGGTATGGCTGGTAAACAAGAGTTGTCTTCCCTTCAGGGAAGGTTATATTGAGGCCTCCTTCAGATATCAGGAAGGTTAAGTGCCCTCTTTCTGTTTATATCAACACTTTATGTACTGTATGTGAATCTTGAATGAGTGGTTTTGGGTTTTCTCTGTACTTGGTGCAATATGCCAACAAAATGGTTCTCACCATTCCCTGAGTAGAAGTGGTTTTGTGTGACCTTGGCAGCAGATGGCTATGGAAGCTGGCGATGGGGAGAGTACTTCTGAGAAGTATCACTCCATGTTTATTTTAGCCTGAAATAGTCTTCCTTTGACTTCCTTTAGCAGTGTCTGGGGCATGGAAAACAAATTTTAATTGTAGAGGCTACATAGCGTGTGACCCTGGAGCCCGAGGGCACAGGCCATACCCACAGCAGCCATCATCTTCCTTTGACCATGCCCAGTGTAAGTCGCAGCATCTCAGATCACCTTTTCCAGGACCACTGTATTCTCAGCTTAAAAATTAACTCTTTCTTAAGAATATTTCATTGATTTCATTAGTGGATACCTAAGAAAACCTGAAAACTACAGCTCATGAACAGGACAGTCTTTCATTTAGTCTCTTTTTCTTTCCTCCTCCTCTATTTTTTTTTTTTATTTCTCCTTGAATATGACAAAGCCTTGTGTATAGGGATTTTTACTCTCTGCTCTCATGTCCTGAAATAGGACCTCATAATTCCAGACCAATTTGTGGTAGCGGTACCTCTGCTGGATATGGGGATATTAAATTTAACAAAAAGCATGATGTTTAACTTCTAGAACCCAGGCTAAAAATTTAGTCCAAAGAATGGAAAGTCTTGTCTTTTTCCCAATGAAAATGAATAGACTGAATTATTGAGACAATAAAGATGGAGTCCCATGATGGTATTGTACACATCTCTGCTTTTCTTATTGAAGAGAGCTCACAAGTAATTGACAAAGTAAAATGATTCATGCTCTAAATTTCAGCCAGCTTGTCTCAGCGAACGGTCAATAGTCAATAAAGAAAAACAGAAAATTATTTCTTCCATCTATCTTCAATACCTATTTCAGGACAGAGGAGCTTGATCTTCAGAAGGAGGAAGGGATGCTGTATTTTATGTGCAAATATCATAGCTTTAGCTTACAAATTAATGCCACTCTAGCCTACCCAGCTGGTTTTTGTTACTGGAAACAAATGAAAATGCAGTCACTATTTGCAAATGCAAAATTCTGCTGAAATAGAAGTCATTCTGTTATATTTCCCCCTGCCCCACGGAGCAGCAGAGAAGACTTTTTAATTTACCCACTAAGAACAAAGTGCTGATTTGGCTCTGCGGTTCTTGGAAACCGTCTTTGCTCTGCTGTTTCCTGTTATTTTCTCAAGCTGTGTGTTTCAGATGTGAACAGGGCCATCAGGGCCAGACCTACTTAAAACTAAAACCCCTTTATGCTTGCAGTGCTCCGACACGATTCCGTGGACAGACATAGATGGGTGTTATTTGCCAGGAAAGCAAAAAGCGTGGCAGAAAGTCCCCTCCTTTTACTTTTGAGGATTTGACCCTCACTGTGGCTAACAACGCCCACCTGGCTTGAGGGGAGGCTGCCTGATAAATCCTATTTCCTAAATTTTTCACCTCTTTGCACCATCGTTGTTCCTTTCATCCCGTGTTCCGTGGCCGCTCCGTGTTTGCGGTGGTTGAAGTGAGTAAAGCGCTTTCAGAATCTAGGGATGACCTGGTGGGAACTGAATGCTTGTCCTTAAAACCCTTTGTACTTTTCTGTTTTGTGACCTTGGCAGATCAGTGGTTGGGAAAGTTGTTGACATGCCATCTGCACCTGCTAGCTCTGCCGTGCAGCAATGGGTCCTTTCCTTCCCAAACACCACTGGCTTCTCATACCAGTGGGAAATTGGCAGCTCTTATGTGAAAGCAGTAGTTTCCAGTTTCCTCTTTTGGCTTATTTGCTGAGATAGGAAAGGAATTGTTATTGTTATGGATCCTGGTGCTCTGTCTCAGAGCTCTCTTCCCCACGGAGCTGCTTATGCAGTCATTCAAAAACAGTTTCTCAGTACTATATGGCATCATATCTCCTATTGTTTATTGGATTGCCCCAAGATCATTTTTTTCCCAGTAGCACGGGCTTAATTCCAAACAAAACTGCACAATCTGTGGTGAAAATATTTCCCTCTTGGTCTTTCTTCCTCATTTCTGTTAAAGACTAAGAGAGTGCAGAATAAAGTGGCTATCTGGTGGCAGGGCCTAAGAAACAGCAGAGTGGGATCAAAGTGTGCTTTTCATCCTATTTGTCATATCAAAAAAGAGGAGGTGAAGTAGCACCCATTGTTCTTTCAGTTCTCTTCTCCAGAAATGATGGAAAGCTGTTGAGTCTTCTTCTTCCTAAGAGGTGTTTAAATCAGTGAGGTTGGGCAGGACACAGGCAATTGCTTCATCTCCAGCCCAAGGTATCACCTTTGCAAAGGAGCTGTGTTGCTGACAGCCAGGAGGTGAATTTTGGTTCCCACTCTTAATAGCATAAAGCACCTGCACTGGCTTCACAAGTGATTCAAAGATCTGCTCTTCCTAAATCTGGGGTAAATCATTTGCTGCATCCAAAGCATGTCTTTATAAAGGTGCACTGTCTTTTTTCTCCCTGTCAGTTCCTGGAAATGGAGATACAGAATCATGTGTTTTCATCCGTGCTTTTATGTGGCGTTATTAATGAAACAGGTAATCCTATTTGTCTTAAAATCAAGGCAAATATCTTTTGTGTCCTGTCCATCTGTTCCAGACACCAACAGCACGCTCATCACCATGGCACTGGAACAATCTGCTACACAAATAGCAATCAGCAGTTATTAACATAATATTATTACTTGGTCCATAAAGCTAATATTGGCAGAAATACTAGACAGCACGCAGTGTGATTAACATACTTTGTTCTGCCAGAATATGACAGTATTCTGTATAAAAATTAGTAAACGGATGCGTTTCTCTTATTTCATGCAAGCAGCATAAAATGCCAGTATAATATATGTCAGGATTTTCTCTTTACATCCAGTAATTTACAATCCATTGCTATCTGCTTGCAGCACAACATTCTTTAAAAAAAAAAGGAGGGAGGGGGTTTACATGCATTAGATGAAATCAAACTACCAAAAGTTCCATTTCCCCCTCCTTTCTCCCCTAGCTGTTGGCATAGACTGATACAGGAGTGGCTTTTTACACGCAGAAGGCCACTGATCTCGACCTCGAAGAATTAAGGTTTATTGAAGCAGGTGATGTCCTGCTGTAGCGTTGGAGGGTCGGCCCGTCATGGTGACCTGCTGGAAAACCTTGGGTCACTCCGTTCCTGCACACACTAAACTCACTCTCTGCTTTTCGAGTGTGTGGAAGGACCTTCCAGACCAACTTTTTTCAGGACTTTCAGCTGACGAGGGAAGAAAACCACAGTCCCCACAAGAGATCCTGAACACCCAACAAGGGTCATCTGCCAGTCCTTACTCCCCTTCACACAACTCGTTTATATGTGTTCAAAAGTCCAGCTTCAGATGTCCCCTGCTTTGTTTGATCACTTTTCCTATATATATATATATAGGATATAATGTAAAGATAGGATATAATGTAAAGATTTTTTGGGGGCTTGGACAGCCACACTTTTAAAAATCTCTGGTATTTAAACTGCTAGTTAAAATGAGTAGATTCCTCTCGGGTGGCATATTTGGGGCAGCCTGGTTAAATGAATAGCTCATCTAGAAATCCTTTTTCTTCTCTTCTTAATCAGAATATTCCTGGGAGACCCATTTTGGAGCTCGCCTACCGAGACGTCACCGCAGAAGCGAGGTGCAGCCCTCTCACCGTGGCAGCGTTTCAACTGTGAAACAAAAGCGAAAGCAAAGCATTACCAGTTCCTCGTTTTTTTGATGTAACAACCTTTGCTTCCTTCAGATGGCAAATTGCTGCTAAATTAACATTTCTGTAAGCATTACAGCATCCATACAAGCGCTGCTGTAATGAAAAGGGACATCTTTATCTTGTGATTATGTCATTAGGCACGAGCAGATTGCGTCAGCCAGTGAAGATGAAACTTACTGGTCATGATATTGGTTAAGTCTCCATTTTTGTTATATTTTTTTATAAAAGTGGAGGCTTTTATAAAAGGTCAGCTTTGCCATGAACACTTCCCTGGTGGCTCACCTGTGGGAAGGAGTCTAAAGTACTGGGTGTCTTTCATGCACAATGTAGGTCCAAACAAAGGGCAAAGTGCAGCATTTTTTCCTCTCATTCCCTTTTATCGATCTCAGTTATGAAGCAAGTGGTGGATATTAAGATCAACCTTGACTTCAACATTTAATAGACGTAGCTCGTTAGCCAAATTATGTGCATCCCATGCTATTTCTTTCAGGCCCTGTCTCTCGCTGGCTGAGTGCCAGACTGTCCTCCAGGATATAGTCCAGCGAGTAGAAGAAATGTCTTTGAAGTTGGAGTAATTGCAATGAACAGAAAGGTATAGTTGGAACTTTCTTGGAACACTCTCTTCTGTCTTGCTTATCGTAGGCCAGTATCTGGGTTCTCCGCAGTCAATTGCTTTGGAGCAATGATATTGAGAAGAATGAGTCACTTCTGGCTCAGTTTAATGGTTTATCAGGACTGAAAAAGCTGTAGCTGGACTAAGTGCCATATTTGCAGTTCACTTTATGTAGCTCTTTTTATCAGGTACAGTGACTGCCCACCAAAAGGAAATGAAGATGCATCGCTTTCAGCCTTTGTAAGAAAGATCTGTAAATGGTTTTTGTCATCTCCATGAATAGAAAGTAATTATGGAGGTTTTTAGCTTTCTCTTCTCCCCTGCTTGCAATGTACATCACAACATTACATGTTACTATTGCACAGTTTTCCCTTGTCCCCTTAATTTTAGATAGTAATCCTTCGGGTGTATGACACGGAGCATAAAATGTCACCACAAAAATAGGAAGGATGATTATTTTGCACAGTTTGGAATGACTACTCGAAGTAGGAGCTGGGGGAGACTATGGCCTTGCAGTTTTGTGGAACTGGATGCCTCCCAAAAGAGGTGGTCATTCAGTTTACCCAGTGTTAGATTTGTACATGGGCATACCCTAGAAAAGACCAGACAGATTGCTTTGAATTAATGAGGGAGGCTGGAGTTCTCTGATAATGCTAATTACGAGTTGATGGAAAACACAGTAGTCCATTGCCCCTTCTGAACCATAGTTTTAGGATGAAAAGCAATGAAAAATCATCAGAGGGGAAGCTGTCACCCTTGTTCCCTTGAGTGTCACATCTCTTCTATGAGCATCTCCTGTGGATAACAGATAGGGAAGCAAATACAGTTGTCCTGATTTTTCCTTCAAGTGCTGTCTCACTTTTTTATGCTCTTGATTTAGATATGATGTTACTATGTCTTCTAAACCATGTATTTTAGCAGATTTTGTATTTGGACCTGAAACACCAACGTGGAATGAATATCACATGGGGCAATATTGTGTTAGATAACAGCTGAATTTGAAGACTTAATCTCATGTATTCAAAATGTGACCTTTTTTTTTTTCCACAGTACAAAAAGAATCTCATTAGTTAATGAATATAGGCAATGCATACAGTGTATAAGGAGTGACTGCATTTAAGTATGAATTACTTAAATAGCTTTTTTTTTTTCCTTCAGGTAAAAGGAGCAAATAATTTCAGTACCCTGTCTTGTATAACATTCTTTCTAATTGTTTTTCACCACCATAAACAGTGGAATGTAAATAGGTGGTGGTTTGGGTTTTTTTTTTTTCAATTTCTTTTATAGCTCCTGAAATTATCTATCTGTTCTCTCATCTTTTGTTTGCTTTTAGGGAGAAACTGGAGCTGCTTCATCAGTGCCACTTCCATATTGTGGCTGGTCTCAGGAAAAGGATTGGTTTGATGAATTAGGGCCACAACCCTCCCAGCCATGGAAGAATATATCTTGCAAGAAAATCCATAGGTGACTAACGGGCCAGATGGGTCATCCCTCACCCACAGTGGTAAGCAGTCTTTTGAGAGCTAGGAGAAACTTTCTGGTAATATCTGGAAATCAGTTTAGATCTAAATGAAATTAAATTAAGCCTCCGAATAGAGAATTTGGAATTTAACATGGTGTGCCTTGTGAACAAAAGCAAAAAAGCACGATGAGTTTCCACTGTGGGTATTTTAGTCTTGAATCACACTTTTCCACTACATTTCAGCAATGTGTCTTGTATTCAAGTACCTTTGCTTTCATGTTGGTTTTTTGAAATTTGTTGGTTATTACACAATGTCATTTAGAATCACCCCTTCTGTTGTGTTGCGTGGTTCCAGTGTGTAATGCTTGCAGGATTAGCCTGACAGTCATTAAATTTTGCTGCCTCTTAGATTGAAAATGAAACACCTCTGTGGAATTTCAGAGTTTCTAGCTCCATTTAGGTTGCGTGTTTAAATAGTACAGATAAGTGTACCAGGTCAATGCAGGCAGAGTGCTATGCAGAGTTTTACCACTTGAATTCACTGATTAATATCTTAAGCAAAATGAAGCCTTTCTTAATTTTATTTTTACCAAAAATCATAGTATTTCACCGTTCAAAGACGGTTCTTTGCCTCTTGAAAGACTTTATTAAATGGTTCTGTGCCATCCTCCTCACAGGACTGTAGTGGTGTCCCCTCGTGTGACACAAATGATGAGCTTCTGTGAGAAATATTAGGTATGATACCTAATCCTGAACTGACACCTGAAGAATTTTAAAAAAAGTTATCAATGAGGGTCTGTCAGCTACCCTCAGTTAGTTCTGTCTGTCTTTTCCTGTGTTTCATAAAAATTAAAGCATTTATTTGACTCTCTTAACAGATCCCAAGCCTAAACTTTTTTTTTTTTCACTTGAGCTTTTGTTATATCCAAGGGTTCATGTTGAATAACAATAATAAAAGATGAATCCCATCTGGTTTTCTGTTGATTGTTGGTTTAATTTAGTGTATGACTACCCAAAGTTTAGTCTGCCAGCCAAGGAAGGTATGCAGTTATCAACATTACTGATAGGATAAACCAATTATGTAAGCTTATTTTCAAGTCTCCCCAAATCCCATAATATTTAACAAAGTAGAACTCTTGAGCACCTGCTTGCAGAAAGATACAGCATCAGATAGAGGTCTCTAATAGAGGTTTGGGTAGACAAAGTGGCCTTGTTGACTGATTTTTTTGCCCGTTGCCATTTTTAAGCATGAAATACAGCAGGAAAGTACAGACAAGAAAAACTCAGAGTTGTAAAAAAGGCTTTTGTGCTTCGATGGCTGTGGGGGCCCCAGCACTGGAAAAATCAGTGTGTGCTGTGTTTTGGGGGTCTAGTTAGTGCTGCATCTTTGAGCTGTGACAGGATTTGTCAAACCATGTGGCCAGCCCCGTGGAGCTTGACAAAAAATTGCTTGTCCTTTCCTTGTGAAAATAGGTATTTGTTCCTGGGTAGTGTGGGAGGAGGCTACAGCTTTCTCTCTGTGTTTGTAGCCACGGTGGAAACAGATAATTCCAGGAGACAGCCTAATATGCAACTGCAGACCCAAATGTCACCATAGAGCTCTGAGACTCTCCCCCCTGACACCACAGCTGAATCATACTGCACACGCAAAGGGTTTCACAAACCTGCTAATAAATGCCCCAAACCAAGTTAGATGGAGCCTACAAGGGATGAGCAGGGAGAGAACAAAATGCCAAAGGGCAGGACAGAAGGAAAAGCACAGAGAACAGTGAGAGAGAAATTCAAAAGGTAAATCATGGAAAGCGTAAAATGGTATCATCGATGTCGGGCTGTGAAACAAAGTGGGTGTTCTATTGTTGAATCACTTGTTACAGGCCCCTGTGAGCATCCAACCCACCCAGGATGGAAGATGCTGCACAAGGCAGGTGTGGGTAAAGGATGCACAGAGGAGGAACATGAACAAAGAAAAATTGAGAAGGCAGGTTTTGAAAAAGGAAGAGGTCAGAAGAGAGAATAATGGCACAAAAGCTGGTAGTGAAGCAAAGGGGTGAGACAGCAGAAAGAAAAATGAAAGAAAGTACAGCCACAGTACATTTGATTTGCTGTTTTTCATTAGAAATGTGTCCTTCTGCCACTTCTGGATGCCATAAGGGTATAGAAGAAAATACAAACTTTTCAGCTTAAAGCGCCGAGTCTCCCTTCCAGAACCCTGGCATCAAAACCACCTGTAAAACCCAATAAAACAACCTTCAGGACTAAATCGATGGTCGGTGTTAAATTCCATCCCGTGCAGGGAGATGCCAGCCCAGCTGGATGAATCCATGCCAGAGCATTTAGATGATAACCGGTCTGCTGAATTGAAACCTTAAACAAACAGATACCTAGGCAAAGAGCAGAGCGACCAAATTCCATGGTGTGCTACCCTGCTATCTCTGCTGGGTTGCAAAACGTATGAGTCAGAGGTAGCAGATAGCCCTTGGCACTATTTGTGGTGACTACTCTGATCCCCACTCCATCACACTTGAGTCGTCTTACTTCCTGGTGATCCCGGGCCTTTTTCAACCATGCTTTCCAGCAGTACTCATCCCCAACGTCCACGGGGCAGCCAACCAAGATCTGCATCAATAAGAGAGTGTTTGTTTACTAGAAGGAAACGGGTGCTGCAGGCAGGACCCAGAAAGCCCAGGAAGCCAACCCCATCCTGGGCTGCATCAGAAGAAGTGTGGCTAACAGGGCAAGAGGGGTGGACTCTTCCCCTCTACTCTGTTCTCATGAGACCCCACCTGGAGGACTGTGTCCAGCTTTGGAGTCCTCAGCACAAGGACATGGACCTGTTGGAAGAAGTCCAGTGGAGGGCCACAAAGATGATCTGAGGGATGGAGCCCCTCTGCTGCGAGGACAGGCTGAGAGAGTTGGGGGTGCCCAACCTGGAGAAAAAAAGGCTCTAGGGAGAGCTTATAGTGGCCTTCCAATACTTAAAGGGGGGTCCATGAAAGCTGGGGAGGGACTCTTGATCAGGGAGTAGAGTAATAGGATGAGGGGGAATGGCTTCAAGCTGGAAGAGGGGAGATTGAGATGATATCTCAGAACTTCTTTGCTGTGAGGGTGATAGGAACCTAGTCGAGGTTGCCCAGAGAAGCTGTGGCTGCTCCATCCCTGATGGGTTCAAGGAGGGATTCAAGGCCAGATTGGAGGGGGCTTGGAGCAACCTGGTATGGTGGGAGGTGTCCCTGCCCAGGGGAGGGGGGTTGGAACTGGTTGATCTTTAAGGTCCCTTCCAACCCAAACCACAGTTGTGGTCCAGAGACTAAGCTGCCATTATAAAACCAACAAACAGGCTGGTTCCTCAGCTGGCATGGAAGAGCCATGGAAGAGCCATGGAAGGGCCATGGAAGAGCCATGGAAGAGCCATGGAAGGGCCATGGAAGAGCCATGGAAGAGCCATGGAAGAGCCATGGAAGGGCCATGGAAGCTCATCATACGAGCTCCAGCTCTGTCTTCTGTATCTCTTGTGGCACCGAGGATTATGATTAAAAAGATGCCCAGGATTTAACAGATGAAGTAGAGTGTACTGAATTCACCAGCAACCTTAAGTAAAAGCCAAGGTTGCTTAATTTATCCTTGGAATCATTTTACCACTGAGCTTTTTTTACCTTTCTTGTGGGTGCTGTCATAAATGGCCTGTGGGAACAGGGGAATTGTCATTTCTGGAGGCTTTCAAGAATATCGCTATTGGGATTGAAATAGATGCAACCGAAGCAGAGGACCCAACTAGATCATCTCTTGTTGTCCTGTCCAACCTCATTTTATTTTTTCTTTCTGTGATTTTAGCGAATGCATTCACTTACTGCCCTGAGCTTGCAGGGCTACGTGCCTTCCATTAGGCTTGTGTAACAAAAGCCCCAACTACCAAACCCCTCTGCTTCCTCCGTGGCTCCTCAGGCGAGACAAAACGTGGTGGTGGTGGTGGTTCTGCAGAAGGTTGGGAAATCAAGATCTGAACTGTGGTGACAGCAGCACGGAGTAAAAAAGAAAAGATATCAAAGTTAATATGTAGCCAGCTCATTACAGTGTTCCGTGTCCTGCTCAAAATAATCTTCTACTTCAAATTTGGGTGACAGTTGCCACAAAACCTCCCCCATGCTCACGATTCTGATGAAAGAATCTGGATTCTGTCCTGGATTCTGATGAAAGGAGCCAGAACAAGGTGCTACTTGAGTTTCCCGAAGGAGATGTAGCTCACCACAACTGGACATCTGCCCTCTTCTCCTTCGCCCCTTACCTCCTAAATCAAGAATGAGTAAGGAGAAGAGTTTGCTAACAGCATTTTAGGTGTGCTGCCAGGAAAACCACTGGTGGCTAACGAGTTCTGCAGAGTGATTAAGTACACGGGAGGGCTGTGCTCGGGCCGAGGGAGACGTGCTGCTATCCATAAGCTAAAATCTGTGTTTATTCCCCCATATCAAAAAAGAGGTGGTTGCAACATCTCAGCCCCTTGGTGTGCATTCCTGGGACCTGACCTTCTGTGCAGTAACTGGGGCAGGAGCCTGATTCCCCCTCCCTTTGCTTCAAGACACAAGGAAGAGAGATATTTACACGGTAAAAACTGTGGTAGAGTGGTAGAGAGCAGACTGGAACCTTTCCTTTGCCCTGTGACCATGTGGTGTGGTTATAGAGCTGCAAAATAGTGAGCGTTTCATACAAAATAAAGGCAGAAGAGGAAGGGAGAACCAATCCTGTGCAGTTCACTGCTTTCTGCAGGCTGCCACCCCTTCATTTCCCAGAGGGAAACGTCCCTGTCCCCTGGCACACGCCTTTTGTGGCCTAGGGAGGAGAGAGATGGGAGCCAGGGGATGGCAGATTCCAGGTAAATCTGTGCTCACAGCTTGTCCTGGGCTGCTCTGGTAGAACGCTGTAGCCCAAGGCTGAGGCAATTCTGCAGCTGATTTCACTAACAGGATAAAATCAGCCTCTCTTGGTTGGCACAGGCAGAACTCAGCCCTGAAGGTATATGAATAATGTTTCCTTAAACTGGCATCTGAGATTGCTCCTTGCCTTACGCTCCCATTAGCCAGAGAAGAGCGAGGCCTCCCTGACCATCTGGTGGTTCGTGGTGTTCAAACTATGAATCCCCACTGCAGGAAGGACAGGGAACAGGACAGAAGGACATGCACAGGCTAGAAACCGTCGCTCCCACCCCAGCAAGAAAACAAGTTGGGGGTCCTGAGAAGAGGCAGAGCTGGTACCACTATTCCTCGCAACAGAACGCGGAATTGGGGCGCTTGGAGCTTTTTGTTTCGCTGGGGAAGAGAAAAGTGAAAGCACAAATGTTAAAAAAAACCACAACCCTGCAAAATTTCTGTGTTGGGTGGAGGTCGAGGTGCTGTCTGCTGAACGTGGTTTGTTTGCCAGCTGGGGTATTCCTGCCCATCCAGTCTCCAAGAGCCATCGCTACACGAGAGTTTCAGAGGATGGGCCGGATTCAGAGGATGGGAGACCTCACCCCAAAGGGGTGTTGTTTCACAAATACTCAAAATAACGGGGAAAAGGAAGTGGAATCTTCAGCGATGGCCACCTCAGCAGCAGCAGCAGCGCTCAGGGTAACGTATGGATCCATCTGTAGCTCGTGTCACTTAACGAGCAATTCAGGAAAGCAAAGGGAACACAAAACCTTTTTTTTTTTTTTCACCAATGCTTGATATTTTCAAGTGTAGCCGGCACAGTTTATTGAGGTTTTTTTTGGAAATTGAACAGTGGTTGAGGCCCCTTCCCCGGAGATGTTCAAGGGGAGGCTTGACGAGGCCCTGGGCAACCTAGTCTAGTTGGGGGTGTCCCTACTGACTTCAGGGGGGTTGGACTAGATGACCTTTGAAGGTCCCTTCCGGCCCAGGTGATTCCATGATTCTATGATTAATACCATGAAGCTGCGTGGAGCTTGAGTGACTTCTCAAGATCTGACTGTGGGGGTGGGGAGGAGGGGGGGAGATGGTGCAATTTCAGTTCCTCTGGGGATTCAGCTCTGTTCAGTTGGTGTCCAAGGGAAAGACTCCCATTCACGGCGGTGATTGCAGTTGTCCCTCGGTGTGCAGACACGGCCAGGTGATGAAGCCCTACATGACCTTTTGGTCAACGCTGCAGGCTGGGGACAGAGTGGCAGGAAAGCTGCCCAGCAGAAAAGGACCTGGTGCACAGCTGGCTTAACGTAAGCCAGCAGTGTGCCCAGGTGGCCAAAAAGGCCAACGGCATCCTGGCCTGGATCAGAAACAGTGTGGCCAGCAGGAACAGGGTGGTGATGGTGCCTCTGGACTGGGCACTGGTGAGGCGTCACCTCAAGGGCTGTGTTCAGTTCTGGGCCCCTCACTACAAGAAGGACATTTTGGTGCTGGAGTATGTCCAGAGGAGAGCCACCAAGCTGGTGTGGGGTCTGGAGAAGAAGTCATTCGAGGAGAGGCTGAGGGAACTGGGCATGTTTAGTTTGGAGAAGAGGAGGCTGAGGGGGGACCTCATTGCCCTCTACAACTTCCT